>OX459110.1:2937500-3112500 GCA_949775045.1 Metridium senile
ATTTTAACAACTTGCGGGACAATTATTCACGTGTCTCTATCATTGCAAGCTCAACGTTTGTCTCACTTCGATGCAAAGGCCCGGCTTCCTTTGCATCGAAGCAGGACGAACGTTTACCTTGGACATGTAAATAATTGTCCCGCGAGGTGTTAAAAGGTCTCTATCTTTAAGCGTCGTTTACACGAGCAATTTTTCCTTGACAAGTATCCTTGACAATTTTCATTGCTCGTGTAGACAATCAACAAGTTTTCCTTGCCATTTTTAAATTGACAAGGTTTCCTTGCTCGTGTAGATGATGAACAAGTTTTCCTTGACAAGTTTAGGTTGTGCCCGCAATGCCTTGCAATCAGCGGAGTAATAACAAAATATTGGTTCCAGTCCCTTGTCGAGTAAAAAACAAAATGGCATTTACTTTGACTGATCGTGCGAAAAGACTGGGAACTAATCTCATTAATATTCCTTGCCACATTTTCCTTTTTGTCCATCTACACGAGCAACTTTTCCTTGTCAAGGAAAACTTGTCAAGGAAAAATTGCTCGTGTAAACGCCGCTTTAGAAGCTCAACGTCCGTCTCGCTTCGATGTAAAGTCCCCCACTTCCTTTCAAGATGGCGCAGGGAACTGTCATGTGAAGTGGACTATTAATGCTAGTTTTGAGCGAACTTATGATGCGGTGTCAAGTGACATTTCTTTTTTTAGGGTGATACACTTATTTCAATTAAGTTTGTCACTCCCAAAAATAAAAGCCACAAAATTGAGACCCAAAAGTACTGTGGGTACGTAATTTTTAACACACTAAAAATGCCGCGAGCTGTCAGTAACGACTTGCGGATGAGAGCGGGTCGCCTCAGACAATTTTTTCCAATGTCTTCAAAAACCATTGCTAGATTACTTGGAATATCAAAACGCTCTGTAGTAAGATATAAAATGAGGCATTTTCAAAATGGAAATACACCACACAGGCTGAAACGCTTGGAAGACTAATAGGTTCGGTGTCTTTGACTGATTTGTGGACAATGTTCACAATATTGACTGTGTACCCATGCATAATATCTCAACAATAACCTCCATGTTCTTGACGAGAATAATGTTTGTAAGCACCTTGATTATTCGTGTTTATGATATAATATCTCAACAATAACCTCCGTGTTCATCTTGACAAGATTATGAAATAACTTTTGCGTTCGAAAAATATATTTTTAGAATCAAAGTTTACTGCCTGTAATTTTCCTCATTTCGTTATCTCTTTCCAGAATGCCAAGACGGTGTCTGTCCCCAAATGCCAATGCTTGCGCAAACCGTCCCAGGATGCACTATGGTCACAGCATGTCCTGTAACCCCAGCATGCTCAGTGCCAGTGTGCGGCGTTCCACTATCACCATATCCAGCCCCTCTCCCACCGGTCTACTCGTCCTGTCCCGTGGGATGTCCCACAACATGCGCTCCCGCGTGTACTCAAACATGCTGCACGCCAAAACCAAAGCCAAAACCAAAGCCAACGACAAAGGCCCCCAAAAAGACAACCAAGAAAACCCAGAAGAAAGCAAAAAAGCCTTTACTTTTGAACGATGGACAGCCTCTCTATGACTACTCGCTCGTCGATTAAATTATCTACATAAGATTTGGTTAGAATACAGTCGGTTTCATTAGTGTTGCCCCCTTGAAAACACGAAATTCAACTGGGGCGAAATAGCCGATAGTATACTGCAAACGACGTTAATGAAAAAAGGTTATGTGCGTACTGTAAAAAGAGTTCACTTGAATCAAGTGCTAATTACTTAAATTTAGGTCCACAGGGTAAGTAGTATAGTTTCACTTAAGATCAGTACCAACAATTACTTATTTCAAGTCCAGGTTCACTTCTTTTAGGGAACAAATCACTGAAAATTATTGAGAACAGTTGGGTCAAGTACAACCGCTACTAATCTTATGTTTAAACTTACTACTTACCCGGTGGACCTAATTTTAAATAATTTCACTTGTAATAGAAACATAATGGTTATTCTATCAAATAGAATAAGTGAACCACTATGTTACTGCCTACACGAAGTAGTTACCCTGAATGAACGAACACACATCATCTACTGGCACTTATAACCAAAAGAGCTGATATCTTATATTAGTATCCAACAACTTATGGTCTATCACAAATCGCGCGCTCTCATTGGCTACTCAACCATGGGCTATTGGGTGATAGCCCATGGTTGGGGAAAGCGCCGGTTTTGCAAACTATTGAAAAAGTTTCTTGATTCTTCTATTTCTTCAAAAACGGCTTAGTACTGAATATAATGCTTTTCTTTGAATCGTAAATTACAAATACGAGCAAGAAAATGACAAAAAAGCACATATGATGTTTTGTGAATGAATTTTGAATTGAAGAGCCCGCGCTTCTGACGCCATCAGGCGATTCTTCAGTTTGATCGATTGAGAAAGCCAGATTTTTAAACTTTCAGCTTAGAACTTTTCTTAATTCCTCCGTCGTTCTAAAATGTATAGTAGTTTTAATACTAAAAGCATGCTATTTTCAGCCGTTAAAATTAAAATATTGAGGGAGAAAATGGCAAAAACAGTGGAGAATTTCGATGTGTTTTGAATACATTTTGCCGTCACACGTCATTGAGCGCGCGCTCGGTATTTTCTGTCATTTTGTCAAAATAAAACGATTGAAATGTTATTTTCAATGAAATGTTATTTTCGAAGACTCGGCCTCGTGGGCTATTGACCCCTAGCCCATTCGGGCTTCGGGTCTAATTGTTAATTAGCCTCCTCCGCAGGCTCGTTTTTTCTCCTCACCACAGGAATCCCGATGAAAAGAGATATAAGAGATGCCTGCTGAGGAGGCTAATCTGATATGGTAGTTATTAGCCTTTTCTTAGCCGCTGACCTCAGAAGCAATTACATTCGACGAGGCAAAATTTGCCGGACACCCGAGCTGGGCTTCATGCGCAAAATATTGATTTTTTTGGAATCAAAGCGCATGCGCACATCATTTCAAAATGACCAATATCAATGTCGTTATCACAAAATTAACGATTTGCGTAATTTATCATTATCATATATTGTAATTAATAAATATGACGTCATGCTGTTATCGCATGACGTCATCGTTTCATTTAAATGAAGTTATTAGTCGTTTATGTAATTAATGTAGATGTTATGTATAGTTATAATAAAGCCGCAATCACATATTACACTTTATGTTAGGCTAGGTTTTAAATAAAGGATTCATGAATATATTTGGGTCTACTCGTTGCTTAAATGAACATTAAATGATTAATTGGTGACTTGCACTAACAGGTCACGTGACGCTTTCTCACATAAATAGTTCTGCTCTATGACAATAAGCCCCAGAAATGCAAAATGTCAGCTCGTAGTTGAGAGGAGAGATACCTTTGCATTGGGTATTTTCGTTTGAGAAAACGGTTTCGATGGCACGAGCTTGCCATACTTGAACTCATATTTACTGACTGACTGACTGACTGACTGACTGACTGACTGACTGACTGACTGACTGACTGACTGACTGACTGACCGACCGACTGACTGACTGACTGACTGACTGACTAACTAAATTCATAATCTATTTGACGCATTCAATTTATCACTCACTTCAATGTAACCCCTTGATAACTTGAAAATGTTCACTGATTCACTGATTGATAACGCTTCCAGAATTATTGTGCCTGTTATGCTTTCTTTAAATCCTGAAAAAATAAAAAAACAAAATTCGAATAAATAAATAAAGCACTTTTGAAGCTATATCTGTTGATGACTACTACAAGCTCAATGCGTTTTTCAAAAACGAAAAAGGCCGAAACATGAAATTAAATAACAAAAACTATTCCACAGAAGCAATTAATTTGATTTTATTTCATGGATATAGTGTTTGCGCTCTATCCAACGTTAGCATTTGATTTCTTTTTCATGGATATAGTGTTCGCGCTCTATCCAACGTTAGCATTTGATTTCTTTTTCATGGATATAGTGTTCGCGCTCTATCCAACGTTAGCAATTTGATTTCTTTTTCATGGATATAGTGTTCGCGCTCTATATTCCACAGTAGCAATATTATTTTATTGCATAGATCAGTATATTGTTTGCGCTCTATTAAACAATATAATAACAATTCGATGATTTTATGGAAATTGTGTTTGTTCTAACCTGTACAAAGTACGTTAGTTGAGTTTTCGTTCTTTGTGTCAGTCATTCACGTGTCAGACAAGCTATGGCTTGGCTGGAGGTACTTGCTTGGGCAGGGGGTGGCCCAGGGGCAAATATCACAATTACGATTAATAATTTGTTTTATATGAATAATATATTATATCAAGATTGTGAAATACTGATACAGTAATATTCTAACAATTATTCTTTATTCGCTACTTTGATACAATTGTATTCTATTTCATGGATACAGTGTTTACGATCTATTCCACAGTAGCAATTTGATTTTATTTCATGAATATAGTGTTTGTACTCTATTCCACAGTAGCAATTTGATTCTATTTCATGGAGTATAGTGTTTACGCTCTATTTAAATTACCTTAAAAATATATATAAGGTAGTCATATATTTCTTCAAAATCATTTTTTATATTTCTTTCCTTTTTGTTTGTTGCTGAATTTTCTCTCGTTTCTCCTCAACTTTGACGTGTATCGCTGCGAAACAAATTATGAAATTCATTGTCTTCTCACTGTCTTCGTTTCTTTATTTTTGGTATTATTTCCTGTTTCTGATCCTATCATAGCTTGAATATATGTTATTATCAAAACTAAATCACAAAGACAAAAACAATTTGATGATACATTTTGAGTGCATTTTAAAAATGTAAAAAATTGTTTAAAAAAAAAGAAATACTATTTTTTCTTTGATGAAGAAAAATGACTACAGTGGCAGATCGAGCACAATTTCAGGGGGGGGGGGAATATTTTTTTTTTTAGTTCTTATCTCATCTGTATTCTTATTATTTTTCAACTCTAAAGGGGCTGATTCACCCCCCTGGATCAGCGCATGGACTACGAAATGACCTTAATACCGAATTCTTGTCAGAAATCTTACCATGTACTTTACACCAAAACGACAGTTTCTTCTGGTGGAAAGAGAAAAAAACAGGTTTCCAGAATGACATCAAAATTGATGAGTTAATAATGTCAAAGGTTGCATTCTTAAGATCGAGAGGGATCCACTTTAGAAGCGAGAATCATATCGGGTTTTGTACATTGGAGAACAAGGACGAATCATCTCTGGTAAGTTTAAACAGTTTTATTTATAGACTATTCTTCTTTTTTGCACTCATTTTGTGTCGAACGAAAACGACTTTTTTCAAATAATTATATGATTGCAGTTTTTATTTCAATATCGATGTTCAAACCATCAAATTAAACTTGATTACGCCTTTTTTTGTCTTCGAATCTATATAATAGCGTATATCTTTAAATACATATTTGATATTCAAACTCGTTTCATGTTGTACCTTAACAATTTCGATACGATTTAAACATTAAAAACATGTTTTTACATGTTTTTGCTTTCGATTTTTATTTTATTTTATATGGGTTTTTGTTTGTTCAATGAATAGATATTAGAGTAAAACACCTAAATAGTCTCTTATTCCATTGTTCTTTTCTTTCTATTTTTACTTAATTATTTTAATCTACTTTTTTTACTTAATTTCTTTAATCTACTTTTAATCTACATTAAACGATTAAAATCGTTTAATTTTTTTTCCTTTATGCATTTATTGCTAGTTTTATATGTCCTCTTATTCACCAACAATTACTCTAATATTGAAACACAACATTAGTTTATTGATTCCTTAAAATTATTTTTCTTTTATATTTATCTTAAAATGTTTTACTTGAATCTCTATCTAACTGTTTGAACGTTATCTCATAGATACCAACAATGGTGCTCGTAAAGTGTTTGGCGTCTGCGCTTGTAGTGTTTATGATCAGCGGTTGCATTGGTAAGTCCTTTAGTAGTGTTAAATAAAAGTGTCTAATACCCATTAATAAAGGTAACAACCAATCCAGAAACGTATATGTACCACGTGCCGTACTCTGAAAATCCATCGAAAATGACTTAAGATGATGTTACACGCGACGATTTTCAGCGACGATTTTTCGCGATACGGCTTGACAATTTCTAATACATGTTACAAGAGCCGTTTTTTCGCGCAATATTCCTACAAATTCAACATGTTACACTGGACAATTTTTCGCGATTTCTGTAATAGCAATATCGTCCCCAGCTCCCAAGCCGCGAAAATTCTTGCGTGTAACATCGCCTTTAGTTCGTAGGACTTTGACTTAAAAACAAAAATAGCAAAGACAGATCAATCATGCTATGATTAACAATTGTTATTTCATATTGTAGTTACTGTATTATATTGGGATTCAAAGTCCTCGTGAAAATTTCAAATGCCTCGACTGCGTCCCGATGTTCTAGCAACTCTAGCCCCGCTGTACAATTTCACAAAAGGCGCATTTTCAAAGAGATAATCTCGATCCGGAGTAAATGTAAATGTGTTTCCCGTTTTAACCCTCTGAAATACGTCCTTAACATAGCTTTTCATAAAGACATTCTCTGTAACTAGGACAATACAACCTCTCTGCTGGTCTCTTGGCAATAAAAAATAAATAAAAACAAAACGCAAATGCCTAAAAGTAACCGAAATCGTTGCTGTCTCGAGGCGCCATTTTAGAACTGTTCGTTTTGACAAACAATCCTTTGCGCGCTTCGAATCGAAATCACCCCACCCCACCCTGATGTTTATGGTTTGTATGATTGCATTGTTAACATGTTTTATTCCAGAACTGGCATCAGCCGAAGATTACACTCCTCCACCTCTACCTATTCCTACCCCTTTTCCACACGTAAACGAAACCATCCCACATAACGAAACCAAAGGTACAAACACATTAAAACGCAAAATTCAAGTCATTTTATATTACAGTGCGACTACTGAAACCGGGTCCACCCAAAAAAAATGTCAAAATAAATAGTTTTTGAGATCAAACAAAATAATTGTAGCGAGTTCTCACATGCTAAGATGTTTCTTATTCAATCTTGATCTATTCCGTTCACATATAATGAAAATTTAAAATTTTAAGCAAGAAAATCAAACATTTGTAGAGATTTTATTGTTCATATCCTCTATCGGGATTGGATAATCATGTTTTAGTGGCCCCGGTTTCAGTAGTCGCACTGTAACATTATTTATGTAAGCAAGCACACGTAGCTCAACAACATAGAATAGGGATCTTAAGCAAGCCAGCACACGTAGCTCAACAATGTAGAATAGCCAGGGACCTCAAGCATACCTGTGCACGTAGCTCAACAACGTAGAATAGGGACCTTATTTATGTAAGCAAGCACACGTAGCTCAACAACGTAGAATAGGGACATTGAACCGGTCGTTATGCAGATATCGATAATATTCATTTACACTTGTTTCATTTCAGTTGAAATAGAGAACTCTGAACCACACAAGCTGAGATGTAAGTACCTTTTCAGAAATTATTAACTGCAATTAATATCATCACTTTCAATTTCTACTGTGGAATAATGAGCAAACACTATATCAATGAAATAAAATGTAATTGCTACTGTGGAATAGAGCGCAAACACTATATCAATGATATAAAATATAATTGCTACTGTGGAATAGAGCGCAAACACTATATCTATGAAATAGAATGAAATTGCTACTGTGGAATAGAGCGCAAACACTATATCAATGAAATAAATATAATTGCTAAGTTGTGGAATAGAGCGCAAACACTATATCTATGAAATAGAATGAAATTGCTACTGTGGAATATAGTGCAAACACTATATCAATGAAATAAAATGAAATTGCTACTGTGGAATATAGTGCAAACACTATATCAATGAAATACAATATAATTGCTACTGTGGAATAGAGAGCAAATACTATATACATGAAATAGAATCAAATTGCTGCTGTGGAAAAGAGCGCAAATACTATATCAATGAAATAGAACCAAATTGCTACTGTGGAATAGAGCGCAAACACTATATGCATGAAACAAAATCAAATTGTCACTGTTTTTGAAATAAAATAAAATTGTTATTGTTTTTATGTCAAAAAAGTAATGTATATGTTATTGATATGTGTTGCCATTTTGTTTATCAGGTCAAAACTTCAAGGTTTCTGTCAAACTTTTACATCCTCCATCAAGTCCACGTGGTAGTGAAGACTTCGACAGAATGGAGTGCCACATTTGTGAAAATGTTAGTATAAAAATTATACAAAATAGAGGGTATGCCCAAAACCAATGAAACAATTACTAACCTTTTCACTTTACAGTGACAATCATTGCATCGTGACTAGCAAAAAGGGAATTTCAATTTTTTTTTTGTGCGATCAGTCAATCAGTTTGAAGGCAACTTTCAAATGAGCATTTTAACACTCTAGCAATTTCGATAGTAATGTTGTTTTCAACCTATTATTAATCCTGTTCTTCCCGGGCCCAACTCCATTAAGTCACATTTTTTTGTTGAATTTATTTTTTCTTTTGTTTGTAAACAAGACAGGATTTCAAACAAGCATTTTACCACTCCTGCGATTTCGATAGTAAATGTTGTTTTCATTGTTAATACTGTTCTTCTCCAATTTCATTCATAACACTTTTCCTGCTTTTAAATTATTATTATTATTATTATTATTATTATTATTATTATTATTATTATTATTATTATTATTATTATTATTATTATTATTATTATTATTATTATTATTATTATTATTATTATTATTATTATTTTATTTATTTGTTTAATTAATAGATAAGGCTGATCTATAGATGCTATCCATGTTTCCACTCTCTGAAATTCCTCGGAATTAAGTAAGTGAATCTAAAAGAATTATTATTGTATTTGTATTTGAAATCTTCTGTTTTTAAATGTATAGTGACGTACAGTGACGTATTTTGTTATGGTTTTGTCAACCATTAATTGTTATTGGAACGAAGAAAATTTAAAAATGTATTGTTAAAATGGTTGGCAAATTATAGCATCACAATACCAACACTTGTAAACACTGCGCTCGCCTATGCGTTTGCTCATGCAGTATTTGCACTCAAATTAACACTCAACATTATAAATCTAATCCTATTTAGTAATTTTAATATCATTGCAAAAATACAAAACTTTGTTATGAACCAGGTATTCATCAGCAATTTATTTATTCAATAATGTAGAATTATTTGGTAATGAGAACAAACAATATACAGCTATTTCAAAAAAGGTTGAATACTGAATAGTGTATTCCAAGACCGAAATGCATTGTGGGTCTGATTGATTTGTAATAAATAATACATCTACAGTGATATTCACTCCCCATAACTAGCTTGTACATTGTTTTGAATGGAATACATTAAGAATAAAATATCTTACTATTATTTATTTTACTTTAAACAATATTACATGAAGCAAAATGCATTTCTGTCTTGCAATGCACTATTCAGTATGCACTATTCAGTATTCTACGTTTTTTGACATAACTGTATCCGTGAAATATAAATTACTGTATAGTACAAAATAGAATCAATTAATGAACAGAAAACAATACAATTAACATAAAATTGCACTTATGTTTCACGGAAATAATGTTTGCAATCTAATGAAAATTATCAACAAATTTTGCAAATTTAGCTCCAAAAAAACTCTGTATTAAATTTTTTTGTATCTTACCTTAATTTAATACCAAAGTATATCCCTTTTGGGTAGTTTTTAGTCTCTCAAAGCGTTTCAAAGCTGGACAATTTGCTTCAAAACTTGCTTGACTAAAGTCAAAGGTCACCAGTTTTCCTAAATACAGGATTCGCTCATTCATGTTTCTTGCTGTTTCTTGTGGTTAGGGTTAGGGTTTTGGTTAGGATTAGGGTTAGGGTTAGGGTCAGGGTTAGGATTAGGGTTTGTTTGTAGTGTAATAGTAAAGTATTCGAGGTTCCACTAGTAGTCTTGTCAACTATTAGTATAGATATGAATGAGCGATTCCTGTATTTAGGAGCATGTAAAGGTCACACTGTCAGCCATGTTTGAACTTTGCTTGGTAACCTTTCTGTGACACAGGAAGCCCAATTTCATTACTCAAGGCTCTTTTCAGTCGGATAAAGTTTTAGTTAGTTTTAGCCGCAATTTTTAAGGCAATTTTTTACAAGAATGTTAAAATCTGTCCTGACTCTATTAACCGAGAACGAAAAAAATATAGAAAATAATCAATATCATAACGCCTCAATCTTATTCAATCTTCGTGTACGTAAACTAGAGTATGTAAAATATATTAATGAAGTTATTATTTTTTTGCTAGTCATCTTCCCGACAACGAGACCGCAGCTGTCTTCGTCATGAAGTTTGGTTGTGAAGGAAAGCATCTCAAGGTCTTAGAAGCCATCTTGAAGCCACACAGCATCATTCACGCTGGTAAGCTAGAATGACATAACATAGTCTCCAGTTTCACGTTATCTAGCATCGAACTCCTCCCTGCAGGGGGAGGATGCGTGTTCCCATGTTCCCTTAATCTTTTTGCATTTTCTCCCTTGTTCCCCATAAGTAAAATAACTGTTGCCCTAAAATGTTTTACCTTATGTTCCCTTGATCCCAAAAAAACTATTGTTTTATCCTATTTTGCTCCCTTGTTCCCTGAAAATAATTTTGCATTATCCCTTGTTCCCTTAAAATAAATGGGCTTGTTCCCTAAAACCCCTGAGAGAGTCTCAGCAGCGCTACGTCATTTGGAAAGCCTCAATTCAGAGCTCGTATTTAGCTACGTTTGATCCCTTTGGAAAACTCTTCGGAGACATTTGCTCCTACTTAAATATTATAACAAATAAAAAAAATGATAATAACATGCATGTGTTTTCTATTATAAAGTGATATATGATTGCTATAGCCGATTTTCTTGGGCAAATTTTAACACTTTTGCTTTCTCTACAGAATGTTTCGAGCCAGAATGTCCCCCAGAATCCCCCGAGATCCATCTCGTCCAGCCATGCATCGTCCCAGAAATCAACCAATGCTCCGCTCAGATTTGCACCGCACCAGAAACCTACACCGTGACCCCTTACCCTACCGATTGCCCACCAGCCGTGCCACCACAGATCCCAATGGCCTCTCAACATGTAGAGGTACATCAGGCAGCCCCACCAGCACCCCCACCGGTTTACCATGAGCTTCATCACCCTGTGGTCCATTCTCCCTACCCCGACCCCTACAACCATGTTTATCCACACAACGCACCCAGTGTTGATGGACACCACGGAGAAGCACCAGAGGAACACCATAAGGAGCAGGATAAAGAAAGCGACGAGGAATCCAAGGAAGGAGACAACGAGGAACAGAAAGAGGAACACAAGCCAGCAGAACCACAGGCAGTTGGTGTTGTCGGACAAACGTTCGTGAATGGTCAATGGCAGCCACTGTACCCACCTGTACACGGGGTTCAACATGGACATGAAGCCGAGGCATCTCCAGTGACATACCCTTACCCTTATGGATTCCCTAGCCAAATCGCAGCCCCAGTTCCCTATCCTTATGGAGCGTGCCACCCATCTTGTGGCCAACGCTGCTCGACTACTTGTCACCCAGCATGCTGTCGATCCAGCAGACTCTCCCCCAAGACAAGATACAGAGCTTACTTACAGAGCTTGAAGAACGCAAGGAAGGCGCGCTCTTTCCACCAAGGATAAACTTGTGATTGCAAGACAGCCATGTTCGGGTATATATTTCATGTCTGACTGAAGTATCGTCTTCTTTGAATCTCTGAACTGCTTAAAGCTGTTTTCCTAGTGGCGATAAAATGCACTTCTTTTAGACATGGAGTATAAACCTTTTTATGAACTAAAGATTTTGTGCAAACTTTAAGCTTATAACGTGTAAAATATGATAGTTTTCCGTTTAGGAAACGTATGTTTATAACGAAAGCAAAAGAAAATAGGAGGGTTGTTTTCTGTCCATAGTTTTACTTAGAGTTCTACATAAGTTTTTGGGGATGTTCTTAATGGAGCGTTTTTTTAATGGAACGTTTTTGTCGAATTGTTGAAAGCTAGATTCAAGAGAATGCAATAAAGTTATTGGAAATGAAAACTATGTAATATTTCTTGTGATATGTTGATGTGAATAATTTTATTGATTTAAAAGGTTCGTGTAATATAATGATGATATGAAATAAAATGAGAATTTAAAATTTGTTTGAGAGTTGTGCTATATTTGAGGGGAGAGGTAGACTAAGTGTGCATATAACCATTTTAATGATGCAAAATAATTGCAAAATAAATAAATGAATGAATGAATGAATGAATGAATGAATGAATGAATGAATGAAAGGGAATGAATAATTGGGGGGGGGGGGTGATTTATGAATTAATGAATAAATGGATGGATTGATTTATGAAAGAATGATGAATGAATTAAAGAATGAATGATCATAACAAATGAACCCATAAACGAAGGGAGAGGGCCCTGGGAATGGGGTTGAATTGAATGGTATGGTATGTATGGAGGGACGAACGAACGAATACCATGAATGAAAAAATGAATGAATAAACAAATGAATGAATATATGAACGAATGGATAAATGAATGCATGCACGAACGAATGAATAATTAAGTGAATGAATAATTGAATGAATGACCCAAAAAATCAATAAATAAGTAAGTAAGTAAGTAAGTAAGTAAGTAAGTAAGTAAGTAAGTAAGCAAGTAAGCAAGTAAGTAAGTAAGTAAGTAAGTAAGTAAGTAAGTAAGTAAGTAAAAAGATTAGTGAATTTTTGTAAATTCAATATCAAAAACAAATAAGCACTTGAAAGGGTAGTATTTTTAACTCTATTTTAACTTCTTCCCAAGAGGCCGTCGACACATAATGACAACGATTAATGCCCTCTCCAATCCTTTTAGCGAACCACTTCACAATCCACTCAAAACACACCCCAAGATTTTTGTTTCTTTTCAAAATAGCGGGAGGCAAATATGGACTACATTTAAGCAATAAATCTTTGAACACAAAAAGATACTTTGTCGTCCTACTTAAGAGTAAATTACGTTTACTAAGTAAACATGTAAACATAAGATATTGTGGGAATCACTTTGTTATTAAGGCTGCAATGTAGTACAGTAGCAAAAGCTATAGCTTGGTACTATTTTCTGTGTGTTAGTGATGTTCTTATTCACCAGTTCGTTCAGCTCGTCCGTCCGTCCGTCCGTTCGTTCGTTCTGTTTGTTTGTTTGTTTGCTGGTTTGTTTGTTTGTTTGTTTATTTCATTTTCTGTCTGTCAGATTAATTTTTGTTTGTTTGTTTGTCTGTCTGTCAGATTAATTTTTTGTTTGTTTGTTTGTCTGTCAGATTAATTTGTTTGTTTGTTTGTTTGTCTGTCTGTCTGTCAGATTAATTTGTTTATTTGTTTGTCTGTCTGTCAGATTAATTTTTTGTTTGTTTGTCTGTCTGTCAGATTAATTTGTTTGTTTGTCTGTCTGTCTGTCTATCAGCTTAATTTGCTTGTTTGTTTGTTTGCTTGTTTGTTTGCTTGCTAGTTTGTTTGTTTATCTGTCTGTCTGTCAGTCAGATTAATTTGTTTGTTTGTCTGTCTGTCTGTCAGATTAATTTGTTTGTTTGAATGGTTGATTCCTGTTTGTTTGTTTGTTTGTTTTTTTTTTAATCTGCTTGTTTGTCTGTGTTTGTTGTTCATTTAGTTTGTGATAGTTTGTTTGTTTGGTAGAGTGTTTGTAAGTAAGTTAGTTTGTTTGTTCGTTCGATCATTTATTAGTTCATCGGGGGGAGGGGGGGGGGGGCGTTGATATCACACGCTGTATTTTCCAAATATTACGCAATCCCCACTTCCTAATAGGTAAAAAATGTCATAACACCCCCTATATTTGCCCAGTTTTCTAAAGCTGAATACAATTAGTGACAACCCCCTATGTAGCTTCCGAAAAAAACGTGCACCCCTCAATATTCCCTACCCCAATATACTAAAAGATTAAAGCCCCCTTAATTATTTTGTTTATTTTATTTATTTTTTGTTCATTTGTGTCTTAGTTTATTTGTTTGACTGTTTGTATATGTAGACTCGTCATTTTGTTCTTAAACTCCCTCTTACAACTATTATTGATATAAGAGCCTGTAAAATTCTGCTGGGAAAATAGCAAAGTCATGTTGTGACTTATAAGAAAAGAAAGGTTTTTAAGTGAATTGATAACATATATGGTTTGTACATAACCCCTAGCAAAGAATTTGAATCAATTTGATAAAGGTTTTATGTCTGAAAGACACAGGATATTAAAAAATGAACTCACGCGAACAATTGCACGAAATCAGTCAATACCGGTTTGCTCTTATTCAACATCTAAATTTAGCACATGTTTACTCAATAATGTTTCTTTAAAAACACTGATGCAGTCCGGAGTCCACACTATTTAACTGTTGGTTATCGTACATTTTTACTCCAATTGCTTCCTTAGAAACACTGACGCAGTCCACACTAGTTTAACCGCTAGTTATCGTACGTTTTTACAGCAATTGTTTCCTTAGGAACACCGACGCAGTCCACACTAGTTTAACCGCTAGTTATCGTACGTTTTTACAGCAATTGTTTCCTTAGAAACACCGACGCAGTCCACACTAGTTTAACCGCTAGTTATCGTACATTTTTACTCCAATTGTTTTCTTAGAAACATCGACGCAGTCCACACTAGTTAAACCGCTAGTTATCGTACATTTTTACTCCAATTGTTTCCTAAGAAACATTGACGCAGTCCACACTAGTTTAACCGCTAGTTATCGTACATTTTTACTCAAATTGTTTTCACCTTAGAAACACCGTGACAGCTAGTCAACACTAGTTTAACCGCTAGTTATCGTACATTGTTACTGAAACTATTTTAGAAACACCGACGCAGTCCACACTAGTTTTTAAAACCGCTAGTTATCATACATTTTTACTCCAATTGTTTTCTTAGACACATTGACGCAGTTCACACTAGTTTAACCGCTAGTAATTCCTCTCATGATTTCCGCAGTCCACGCAAGTTTTAAGTAATCTGCCGAAAATTAAATGCTAGGTAAACCCAAAACTTTTATCGCAAATTAAAATCTTTTCGGTTGTTGTTTGATTTATAGGGATTTTCATAAGTTCAAACTTGTATCTACTAATTTTCTACTGTTGATTGTTATCGTTTGTTCCTGAAGTTGTTGTATTTAGAATAACGGTATTTTTGTATTTGTTATTGGAGACATTATGTTTACATACTGTAAATGTAATGTTTTGCTTTGCATATGGTTTTTGCCAACTGCTTTCAGACTTTTAGAGTTGTTTTGTTCTTGATCTATAAAAATGATATTTTTTTTAGAGTAAATTGTTGTTTGTCTATTATTTTATAAGTCACATTTATTCATTTATCCATTCATCTTTTCCTCAATTATCCATTCATTCATCAATACATTTATTTATCCATTCATTCAGTCATTAACTCATTCATTTCATTCATTCATTTATACATCCCTTGACTCATCCATTCATTTATTCATTCATTCATTCATTTATTCGTTCATTTTTGTTATACATCCACCCATTCATCATACATTCATTCATCCATCCATCCATTCAATTCATTCATTCATCAATACATTTACTCATCCATTCATTCATTCATTATCTCATTCATTTCATTCGTTCATTTATACATCCCTTGACTAATGCATTCATTCATCCATCCATACATTCTTCCATTCATTCATTCATTCATTCATTTATCCATCCCCTCATTCATTCATTCATTCATCCATACAATCTTCAATTCATTCATGTATCCATCCATCCACTGATTCATTTATTTACCTGTACCTGTACTTGTACATGTACATATATATTTGTTTTCTATTCAGAATCTGTGTGTGATCTAATGTTTTATATAGGCCTTGGGTTATATCGATCGTTATTGGAACTCCAATGTCGGGATTCAAGCTGTGTCGTTTCCGTTCGTCCTGCCTTCTTCTGTTCTTCTGCGCTTTTCCTAATAGCTTTTGAACGTCAATGGTATTATTTCAAAAGGATTTAGACTTATTTGTGTATGTTATTATGTTAAATAATTTAAACATTAGTACAGATTTTGTGCTATAACAATAGAATTTGACGTCAATATTTTGTGTCTTCATAGTTTCCAAATTTTTTAAATATATTGTTTTTTGTTAAGCAAAATATGTTCATTTTTTTCATGTAGCTCCTTCTCCGTCTCCTTCTCCTTCTTATATTCTTCTTCTACGAAGTAAGTAACCCTTTCTTTTACACGGTGCTGAAGTCACCTTTTTTTCGGTGGTAAATGGTTTCTCAGAAATTACGACGCAGTGTATTCGGTATATTGTCAACAATTTCGCGTCTTTCAGGCTCGTTTAAACTCAATTTCCTTAACCAAATAACAAAGACCACACAATGTTAAATTAACAAACTCTAAATAAATAGAACACCATATAGTTTAATTTAAAATTTAATTAAGTCAACATTAACAGTCCCAATATATATATTTGCTATTTTTTTAGTAGTTAATATTGATTCATTTGTTAACTTTCGTATGTGGCATTAGAGCTTTTGTTTATTTAACGCGAGGAAGTAAATTACATTTTTCTTATTTGAACAAGCAGATGGAAGATTTGATAGATTAAAAATAGGAATTGTTTCTGAGGGGGAATTTAGTGATGTTATTATATTTTATTCTTTTTTTCTATTTTTCTTTTTCTTTTTTTGTTTTGACTGATCTCTTCTCTTCTCTTCTCTTCTCTTCTCTTCTCTTCTCTTCTCTTCTCTTCTCTTCTCTTCTCTTCTCTTCTCTTCTCTTCTCTTCTCTTCTCTTCTTTTTTGTCAGATTTTGTAATAACAAAACGCATTTAAAATCTTTCTTGCGAAATGTGAAGGTCTTCATTAAATAATAGTTATGGGAAAAGACTTTCTTCGTAAGGTCGATCCACAATAAAAAATCAATTAAAATATTTTCAAGTGTACTCTCAGGTGCTAAAGAATTTTTTAATTCTGCTTTGTAAAATGATTAAAATATTTTAATAATTAAAGTTTTTAAGTATTAATATCCATTTTAACAGTACTCCAAAGGATGTTAAAACTGACTTTCGGAAAGACCTCCAGCTTAGCAATATAATTTTTTTCTTAAATTCTCACATATATTTGAATAAAGAAAAAAATATAATCAATAAACTTTTAAGCTTTTAATTAAGAAAGGTTTTTTGTTCAACACTGATTTCTTACATTTTTGAAACAAATACTAAAAACAGATACAATTTTCAAGGGGAAATAGGTTCAAATACGATTTTCCTATTTCATTCGATTCTGACATGTTTTTAGACGATTTACAATCACGAGGGGTTTGTAGTTAGTCAGTGTGTGTTAGTAATTGCAGTTATATGGATTTTTTTTATGTTTTTAACTTTCCATGTATACATTCTATTTGAAAATGCGTTTTACAATATATCTTATCTCTTTTGGTAGGTATTAGAATGACATTTGTAACACTGTAAACAATGTTAACTTATAACTTTACTACTTTTCAGTAAAGGTACGTAAGTCAACATTGTTTACGGTGTTACAAATTTCATTCTATTACCTATTGTTATATCAAACACTGACGCAGGCTTCACTACTTTACTCGCTGGTTTCCATTTCCATTTTTACGGTGTTACAAATTTCATTCTATTACCTATCGTTTATATCAAACACTGACGCAGCCTATTCTAGTTTACTCGCTAGTTTCCATTTCTATTTTATTTGGAGCTATTTTCGAAAGTTTACAATCATATTGAATGCCTTGCAATGAAAATAATATGGTATTTATCTAGCGCCATTTCTATTTTAATATCTAAAAAATACTTTCCAATCTAGATAATTCCTTTGGATCATTTTTTGACAGTTTACAATAGTTAAATACATTTTAAACCGTATTTTTTATTATGTCTGCTTCTCTATTGTATTTTTACTAAATATATCTTTCGTGATAGTTGTTTTTCGAATTCTGTCCTCAAAAAAATGATTGATAATTACTTTCAGGACTAAAAGCTTTAAAGAAATAAATCAAATGAATGTTAAAAAAATTGGATATAAAGTTAGAGTCCAGCTCTATCAGGAACATCTGCATTAAAAAAAAGAGATCAATAAATGAATAAATAAACCGCTAAAAGTGCATGATTGAAAAACTGCTCTCCACTTTACGAGGTGAGTGCATTTTAACTCCAATTGCTTTCTAAGAAACACTGACGCACGCAGTCTTCACTAGTTTAACCGTTAGTTATCGTATACTTTAACTCCAATTGTACGTATTCTTAGAAACAATGACGCAGTCCTCACTAGTTTAACCGCCAGTCATCGTACATTTTTGCTCCAGCCACTGTTTCCTTAGAAACACTGACGCAGTCCTCACTAGTTTAACCACTAGTTGTCGTACATTTTTACTCCAATTGTTTCCTTAGAATGACTGGCGCAGTCCACACTAGTTTAACCGCTAGCATCGTACATTTTTACTCCAATTCTTTCCTTAGAAACACTGACGCAGTCCACACTAGTTTAACCGCTAGTTATCGTACATTTTTGCTCTAATTGTATTCTTTGAAACATTGATGCAGTACAAACTAGTTTAACCGCAAGTTATCGTACATTTTTATTCCAATTTATTTTTAAGAAACACTGACGCAGTCCGCACTTGTTTAATCGCTAGGTATTGTACACTTTAACTCCAATTGTATTCTTAGAAACACTGACGCAGTCCACACTAGTTTAACCGCCAGTCATCGTACATTTTTACTCCGATCCAACGCAGTCAACACTAGCTTAAACGCTAGTTATCGTACATTTTTACGCCAATTGTTTGCTTAGAAACACTGACAAAATCCCCATTTAGTTTAGTTTAACCGTTAGTTGTCGTACATATTCACACCAATAACTTTCTTAGAAATACTGACGCAGTCCGCACTTGTTTAATCACACTTTTACTTCAATAATTTCTTAGAAAAGCTGGCGCATTCTGTCACCTCTCACAACTGACAGCCGTGTGGCTGCAGTGTGCTCTTTCGATAGTTGTCCGTAAAAACAGGTGCAGAGTTACTTGTGAAGCGCTTTGAGACGATGTGATATACGCTTTATAAACACAGATTACATTACATACTAACCTCTCATGATTGTAAGCCGCGTGGCTTGCAGTGTAAATTAAATAGCTGTCCGTACATATATATCGTCGTAAAGCGCATTGAGACGATGTAAAATGCGCTATATAAGCACACATTACATTACATACTAGCCCCTCATGATTGTAAACCGCGTTGCTACAGTTTACATTAAATAGCGGTCCGTACATATAGTCGTAAAGCGCACTGTAATGATGTGAAATGCGCTATATAAGCACACATTACATTACATACTAACCCCACATGGTTGTACGTAAGACACGTAATATTGTAAAGTAATTTAGGACAATGTAAACTGCACTATGTAAGCATACAAAAAATATAGTTATCCGTACACATAGTTGAATATAAAGCGCATTTGGAATGCTCTGTAAGATATAATCACTTTCCCAAAATTCGCCGATATGTATTAAGAATGAGCGCAAGTACTAAGAAAATCAAAAGGCCAGCTGTATTCGTGGGTTTATGATTATACGGAACTGATGATTTTAGGTATAAAGGAAAATAAAAAGGCACTGGACTTTTGAAAAACACCGCCGTAAATCTAGGGCGGTTTGTTTGTCCATAAAACATAAAAGGTTTAGCATTGAAACACAATAGGTGCATCCTACGGGAGCACATCCGTGATCACAGTTTAATAACGTCAAACATAAACAATATTGGCATTAAGGTTAGGACATTGCCTTTTGTAGATGTATCTTAACCATTAAGTCCTTCTGTTGAAATGGAAAACAAGAATTTTACTTTTTCATATATATTTGTGAAAAAAATAGTATTTTCTATCAAAATGCGCCACACAATATATTATATTTATAATGATAAAGATATGGGATTTATATAGCGCACTTTCCATGTGAAATAAGTTCAAATGTGCTTTACAATGTATATTAATGATAAAGATATGGAATTTATATAGCGCACTTTCCATGTGAAATATGTTCAAATGCGCTTTACAATGTATATTAATGATAAAGATATGGGATTTATATAGCGCACTTTCCATGTGAAATAAGTTCAAATGTGCTTTACAATGTATATTAATGATAAAGATATGGGATTTATATAGCGCACTTTCCATGTGAAATATGTTGAAATGCGCTTTACAATGTATATCAATGTCAATGGTAGGAAATTTATATAGCGCACTTTTCTTGCCAAATATGTACAAAACTATTTTTCATTGGAAAACTGTTTGTAGATAAAATAACAACTATATTTTAAAATAATTATTAAAATAATTAAACAATAGAAAAATGGCAATAAACAAGAGAAAATATATAAATTGCAATACAATATTGACGTTTTTACATTTTCGAATACAAATAATGAATATTGCTGAAAAAATATAATACAAAAATGTTACATTAATTAATCAAAATATACTGAGCTAAAACAAATAATATCTAGATTTTTAAAGTTTAAATTATATTTTACAAAATAGGACAAAAAACAATTGAAAATTTTCATGAAAAGATGTTCAAGCTATTTTTAAACATTTCCGCTAAACTGCACAATAGTTCAAATTGTTATCTTGTTCATCTAAAATAACTTTGATTTTATATTTGTGAAATTTTTGACTGAGAGTTCATGATAAAAAGGCCTGACATTTGACAAAAGGAAGTAGTTTCACAGCTGGCAAAAACACACAAACACAAAATAGTCCCACCTGAAATTGTTCGGTTATAAACTCTACTTATTTAAACAAAAAATAGAATGACCTTTCCCTTGAGGTACCATTATTCCTTTTTGTTTCAAATTGCTATTTTGAAAACATTAGGCTGTTATAGAAAAAGCACATTTATGTTTACTTATAATAAATACACTAAAAATATCACCTAAAACACTAAATGTTGAAAACATGTTTTTGCCAGTACGTGTGAGTTTTCATATTGCTCTTTCAATATAACAGACGCATTTTTTTATATTCAATAATAGTTGGGAGATAAAGAACTAGGTGTAAGTGAAAGAAAAGTTACTCAAAAAATATTTTCTTTTTGAAGGACTTGTAGAGAAACACACTTGACAACATAGAGACAGCGTATCTTCGATCTCTTCACTCTTGCACAAGCTTGCGTCCCTTGAAAAGCTCGTCTAGCCTATTCAATTTTAAAACGGTTTTAAGTATGTCTTAAATATGATGCAGAAACATTTATGTTTGCGAAATATAAGAATATGTTCTTGTTGAGCAACTCTTAGAGCAACTCTCCGATGAAAGCTTATTTGAACATTTGAACATAAAAAACATTAAATCTACTAAATATTTTTTTACAATGCTACTGAAGGACAACTTTAATATTCTGCAGCTCTTAGAATGTCTTCAATATACTGAAGGGATTTCATGGCAGCCAAGTTATTTTGTACTTGCCCACATAGCTTCCATGAAATCCATCTATAAATTGCTTTTTTGAAAAGTGAATTTTGTTATATATGATTTGTCGATAAATTGCTATTGACTTCGCGTTGGTGCGGTAGTTAAACGTTTGTAGCAAAATTTCCTTTAATAAAAAAATCAATATAAAAAAGTAATACCCTACATCGCATCAATCAATAGCCTACTGACTGCACGGTAGATGTCAATTCACGGAGTTTAAAAACCACTCAAAGAAATGGTGGGCCCAGAAAGATCTCGGAAGTACCCCACAAAAGGGCCCACGGTTAAAACAAAGCTTCAATCAGACGAAAAATAGCCCCTCAACAGTGACCTTAAACATGTTAAAATTTTCCTAATGCTTTTTATAAGTATGTCTTTGTACTATTTGGTAAATTGTCAATACATAAAAAGGGCTTTGTCATCAAATGCGTCATCACCCAATCACAATGCGTGGTGGATTGTGTTAGCTGATGGCACTGTTTATAAATGGGCACAAACGGTTAGAGAGAGTTAAGTGTAAGGTCTTGTCTTAAGTAAGCACGACACTGTTGTAAAACCACCTTAACAGGGACCAAGTCATCCTTCTTGCCATCGCCGTTTAAAGTTTAATTATAAAAGGTAAGTCTGTACGAAATAATTTTAAGATCACATATGCAGCCCTAAAACATTTGAGGGACCAGCTATTCTATTCTTTCTGTCATAAAAGGGAAGATCACATAGTTTAAAAACTTAACTCGAAAGATAAATTTAAATCGTAAGAGCACTTTTTAATCAGTTATATGAAAAGGTTAATTTTGTACGAAGCAATTTTAAGATCACACATGCAGCCCTAAAACATTTGAGGGACCGGACAAGAGCCATTCTGTTCTTCAGATACCATAAAGAGAAGTTCATATAGTTTAAAACTCGAAAATGAAATTTAAATCGTAAGAGTAGTACTTTTTAATTGTCCTTTTTGTGAGCGCTTTGAATATGGTCCGAGCATCAAGATCAACTATGTTGGAGAAACTATTTCAAATTTATAAAGTATGGAGCAGAAATAAAATTCTTTGACCTGTTGCAATAATCTTAAAAAGTCTTGTTTGAAGATCGAGTCTCAAATGCATGTACATGCAAGAAGAAATGCTTGCACTCACAAACAAAAGCTTATTTACTTCGATTCTAAAAAGTAGCCGGGTTCTTTTGAACCTTATAAAGCAATGTTGAATCTATTAGTTAGAAATACCTGTACATAGTATAAGTCAACCAATATTGATAATGATTAAGAAGAAGTCTTCATATTCAGTTCACAAACAAAAGCTTATTTACTTTCAAAATGCAAAGCCACTTTTGAAACTTAACAAACCAATGTGGCTCAAGCCATTCTTCCAGTTCAAAGTGCCTATACCTTGTGAAGGCCACCTAACATTGACTTAGGGAAGGGTCCACGTCAAACAAAAGCCTTTTTTGAATATTATTATCATTAAACCATATATGTTCTACATTGTTGAACTAGTAAGTGCGCGGGCTTGATTAAGGCCCCTGTATATATGATCACAGAAAATCCCCGAGAGGAGTCATTATCAATATCTGTATATATAACGTTGTCGAGATATGCGCGGGATTGCATACTGGGTACCCTAATCTGCGTTGTTAAGCTACTTGCACGGGCTTGATTATATCCTTCTTCTAAGTTAAATTTTCACGCTATACAAGCACGGACTTACTTAAGGCTCTTACATATACTACCGTAGAACTATATATGTGTGCACGGACTTGTAAACTGGCATGGGTCCCCTATTCTGCGTCGTTGAGCTACATACGTTGAGCTTACTTATGTCCTTATTCTAAATTAAATTGTAACGCTATAAGTGTGTGGGATTTCTTAAGGCCCCATGTATATACTATGTTATCGAGCTATTTTTGTGCGCGGGCTTATAAACTGAGTGTCACTATTCTGCGTCGTTGATGAGCTACGCGTCCGAGGGGAATTATGTCCTTATTCTAAGTTAAATTGTTACGCTTTACATGCGCGGGGTTGTTTGAGGCCCCTATATATATATATACTATGTTGAGTTATTTATGTGCCCTGGATTGTGGCTGGTCCCACTATTCTAAAATGTCCTTATTCTATATTAAATTGTTACGCTTTACATGCGCGGTAGCCTGAGAAAACAGACGTTGTTTCGCTATATCTTCGTCCCGCCGCGAAACGAGAAACAACGTCTGTTTTCTCAGGCTACATGCGCGGGATTTCGTAAGGTCCCTATCATTTCCCCTTTGAAGCGTTCGTATCCAATAACTAAAAGCCGACATCTCTTAACGGCTTGAAATGTCTTTTGATTACTATAGAACGTGAGGAACGGCACGGCATACGATTTTCACTTTCGGCTTTTCAGACAGTACAAGTTTTTGAAATTGCCTTTCATCTCTTATGTTTTTAAAGCTCGAGTAAAACGACGTGACCGACATTTTGTAAAAATATTATTTCATTATTAAATTTTTCTCGCGCTTTTGCTCTTTTTAATTTATTTATTTTCTATATAATTATTATAACTTATTTTTCGGGTAAGGCTACGTGCCTGACATTTTGCTAAAAAAATGACTTTATATATCTTCATAAGATATTAGTTCATTATTAAACCTTTCTTGTGCTTTTGCTCTTTTTAATTTATTTATTTTCTAATTCATTTATTTTTCGGGTAAAACTAGGTGACTGACATTTTGTAAAAAAAAAAAACGACTTTATATATTCATAAAATATTATTTCATCATTACAGTGCAGACACACTAACTGGGCCCAACTGAATAAAACTGATATCAAAACTACGAACACTTGATTTATTAAAAAGCGCCAAAACTTTGTACAAAATATCATCCGAGTTCTTAACGCTGATTTTATTAGTCGGGTTTTATCGTGAATCGATTTTCTGTAGGTCGCTTGTGATTGGACAGTTTTGTTCAGGTGGGCCCAGTTACTGTGTTCGCACTGTAAACCTTTCTTGCGCTTTCGCTCTTTTTAATTTATTTATTTTCTAATTCATTTATATTTCGGGTAAAACTAGGTGACTGAAATTTTGTAAAATATGACTTTTCCCGCGGTCTCGTTTTCATTTTTCATTTTTGGGAACAAGGTCAAATTAAATGAAGGAAATCATCTAATTTGATTATTTGAAGGCCATCTGTGTTTTCTCATGATCATTTGTGCATTCAGATCCGCCTATAGATTACGAAATGAAATCAGTAAGCGTAGACTCTCTATTAATAAATTTGAGCTGCGAGTCTGTCTTTTAAACTTAGCCGAATAGACCGGAAGATCCGTTTTGCTTTGATGATGATTTCTTTGCTTGTGAGGACAACGGAAAAACTGACCGTAGGCGTTGAATGAGCACGCGCGCTTGAACATGGAGTCTAGCCTCGGTCAAACGGCAATGATAGTTGGTGATAGTTGATGATAGTTCCAACTATCATGTGCGTTTGACCACCAACTATCATGGACTATCATGGACTATCATAGAGTTTGAACATGCTCTAATTTCACATGATAGTCGATGATAGTTTTTGCCGTTTGACCGCGCGTATAGGATAGTTGATGATAGTTGAGACGCCTTCAACTATCATCAACTATCATTGCCGTTTGACCTACGCTTTAGTGTGTTTCATGCTCTTATGATATACGGTTGTTTGACCAATCAACGCTCGCGTACTATCCCAATTATTTTATAAAATAATTTGTTTGTTCGGGAGGACGATCAGGTACAGTTTACTATGCTTTTCGCTTTAAACGTAAGAGAAAATAACCTCTGCTCGCAGGTTAACGATCAGGCATT
Organism: Metridium senile; assembly: GCA_949775045.1. Taxonomy (NCBI): domain Eukaryota; kingdom Metazoa; phylum Cnidaria; class Anthozoa; order Actiniaria; family Metridiidae; genus Metridium; species Metridium senile. The sequence continues at coordinate 2,962,875 of OX459110.1, forward strand.
TCTCCCTGTAAATTTCCCTTGATCATGATATGAGTAGTATGCGAGTACCAATCCTACGCCACCCGCACCGGCGGTGCGCCGGTGCAACCCAGAAACAAAGGAAATTCCTCATATTTCAAATTCCTTAGCATGCGTCGAACAAAAGAAGACGCGGCGTCCTTTTGCAGAACAAAGGAAATTCTCGGCTCTAGGATTAAATGTGGCGTCCTATTTCGCTAAACAAAAGAAATTCTTCATATCTAAAACTCCTAAGCGTCATTTTTAAAATTCCTTTAATAATAGCGGTTTTTCTAACTGCAAACATGCGCGTCACCAAATGCGAATCTGTTGTTTAGTTCATAGACAAAAGCAATGCTTGATATTAAAGTCAACAAACAAAATTGTGGCGTCAAGTATTTCTTACTGAGATAACACGAGAACGACGGCCATTAAATAGTTTATGCTGTGTGATATTTATTATGATAATGTGTTTTTACAGTCTTGGCGCGTGCCCATTGTTTAACTAATCCTTTTAGATATTGTTTGAGCTACGCGATCAACTGTACAAGCGACGTTAAAATTGTACATTCATGATATCTTATCAATTTTAATATTAGGGTATGAAGTTGTTTATAATCGTTAAACAAAAGAAATAACTGACTCGGGGATTAAAGATCGCATCATTCTTTGAATAACTCTATGGCGTCCTTTCGAACAATAGATACGCGCTCGCGCGTCACCACCTGTAGATCTTTTATTTGATTGATAGTTGAAATTTCTTGATTTTGAATAATAATTAAGCGAATTGGGAATGATCGCTTATACAAATCCAGATCGCATCATTCTTTAAATAACTCTATGGAGTCCTTTAGAACTATAGATACGCGCTCGCGCGTCACCACTTGCAGATCTATTGTTGTAGTTCATAGTTGAAATTTCTTGATTTCGAATAATAATAAAGTGAATTGAAAATGGTCGCTTATATAAATCGAGAAACATTTAGGTTCATCACTCAGTTTAGCTAGCTTCCCTACCACTAGCGGTTCTCTTCAAACTATTTCAAGATGGCAAACTACAATGAAGAAACAACTGACTTGATAGAGATGTGGTTAAACGAGGCTGAGGTAAATATTACTGTTTATAAAACCAAAGTTTATATGAAAACTAATTGATTGTTTTTTTTTTAATTCTAGGCTACCAACCAAGACTCTCATGCTATGAATTCTGAACCTGAACGAGAAAGGCCTTCGTCAGTAAGCGAAATTACTCCGGTATACTATTGAAACTAATTGTATATATTTGATTAATGTCCATTTCGATAAATGAAACACCAATCACCCCTGTAAATAACATCCATAATTTATATCATAGCTAGAGGCTAGGAGTTTGTTATTATAAGTAATTTGTGAATTAACGGTCAATTAGTATAATCTGATTACGCGGTTGAATAGGTGCATTTGTAAACAGTTAAGCAAAGGGTTTTTATTAACCGTTAAACAACGAAACAACTAACATCAGTTTAAAGGTTAATGTTAACGTTTACAACATTGAATAAATATTAAATATATATATACCAGCATGACATTCTATCGAACCGAATCAAACAATTATATCGAGTCAGTAACAGTCGGATAAGGATAAGTACGTTAGCAAGCGAGTTTCAGTTAACTTATCTAATCACTAAACTAAACTTAAACTAACCTTAAACTTAATATTTTTATAAAAACGTTTTAATTGGGTTTGACCTTATAATAATAATACCCGTAAATAACATCCAAAAATGATATCGTAACGAAAGGCTAGGTTTTTGTTACAAACAATTTGACAAAAGATTTTCAGAACTTACGATTCGGCCGTTCCTAATCTTCTCTATTATTGATTTGTAGCGTCCAACTGAGTTCCAATGTCCTGTTTGTCAGCAAGCGTTTAAACATAAAAGAAGTCTGGTTCGACATCAAAGAGAGAGGCATACGAGTAAAGACATATCTTCCTGTCCAAATTGTCACAAATCTTTCGTAAGAAGGCACGATCTTTATAGGCATAATCGAACCTGTAGAGGTGGTTCATCCAAGCGAATTAACGACGAATCCCATACAAACTCGCCATTACCAGATAAACAACAAAGATTTGAAGAAGATATAACAGTCGCTGAGGTAAAAACATCCTTAAATTTGATTGATTTTTTAAATCGTTGAGCTGTTTACAATCAGCCGGCATGGCCAGAATCAGTCAATTGTGACGGTGGTACAAAGGAATCCCAACTAAGAGAATTGTAAGGCGCAAAGCATTATGGGTATTGTGTAACTCATGAATAATTAGAACACAGGAATCCCAAACACTAGAATATGAACATTAATTGTTTTAATTTTGTTTTAAAGCAAATAAAATCCCTGATTTTCATTTTAGATGCCTACTACACCTGAAGGGATGGACAAGGAGTTTGATGAAAAATTGTTAGGCAATGATTCAACAGAGGTAAATTATTTATTAATTCAAACTTGTAACAAGTTACAAAATAAAAATAATTAATGATCATAATTACTGTTTTTTATAGATCCAGGAAGGTGGTGGAGAGGTAGATGAAGAATGCGCGTTAGGAGATAATGCTACGATGGTGACCTATTCTCCTAACAAGCGTCAAAAATACGACCTTCTTCTCACTCTCAATGGTAAAAAGAAAACCATTCTTAAAAAATTAAAAGAAGAGTTAAGGAAACGTCGAGGTTTAAAATGGTTTCTTTGCACAAAAACGAAGATGGTGAAATCTAGTCCGGAAGGAAAAGAACAGGTGTCGTCGCCTCACTTTAGAAGTAAATGCAATACCTCGACAAATACTACCGACTTGGAGGCAAAATACAACGACGCAGTGGAAAAAGTGAAAAGTTCTTTCCTGGAGTATCAGAGAGAGGGTTCTGGCTGGCGATTGGATGAGGTGAGTGATTATTGAGTTTCTCAGTTGATAAGGTTGAACAGAATTTTTAAGTTAGTATTTTTGTTTTTGTTTTATAGGTATTGAAATTAGAGCTTGGGGTGGTGACCTATGAACCCTTAAAAGGCGCCAGTTATATGCCATTACCTAAAAGGATACATAATAAAAAGGCCGTCCTCAATATCCAGAACCAAGATAAAAAATGTTTTCTTTGGTCAGTACTAGCCAAGAAGTATCATGTCTCAGGTAAAAACCATCCTTACCGGGTAAACCACTACACAAGGTATGAAAACGAGGTCAACGTAGAGGGAATTGAATTTCCTGTGAAAATCGACCAAATACCAAAATTTGAAAAGTTAAACCCTACTATAAGTGTCAACGTGTTTGGGTATGAAGAGCAAGAGCTCTTTCCTCTCCGCATCACTAAAGAAAAAAGGGAGCTCCACGTTAATCTACTATTGTACTCACAAGATAGTCAAAGACACTATTGTCTTATAAGAAATTTAGACAAGTTGTTAGATAGTATGAGTAAGGATGGGCATAGGATGTACCACTGTGTGTACTGTCTGCATGGCTTTGTCCGACCGGACCTTTTGGATGATCATGAACCTCATTGTAGTCGTCATGGTCCTCAAAAGATCAAGATGCCGGACAAAGACCATGCGACTCTATCCTTCAAAGAGGTGCAAAAACAGCTCAAAGTACCGTTTATTATCTATGCGGATTTTGAGTCAATTCTCGTCCAATGCGAAAGCACCCCTTTGATGGAAAACACAAGTGGGACACAAAAAACGCAACACCATGAACCCTGTGGATTCTGTTATACGATCGTCTCCACGGTTGAAGAGTATAGCAAACCTCCAGTGGTGTATCGGGGGAGGGATTGTGCAGACATGTTCTTAAATCATTTACTACAAGAAGAGCGACGTATTTCGCAAATTTTAAAAACCGTTGTACCCATGGACATCTCTGAAGATGAAGAATTAGAATTTCTGGTAGCAAATGATTGTCATATCTGCGGGGATCCTCTTGGCGCGGATCGTGTGCGAGATCATGATCACTTGACGGGATTGTATCGTGGACCGAGCCATAACGAGTGCAACCTCAATTACAAGTTTACAGGGAAAATCCCCGTGGTCTTGCACAACCTTCGCGGATATGATAGTCATTTGATTATGCAGGGACTCGGCAAATTAAAATCTGAAAAGATTAATTGCATTCCAAACAATACTGAAAAGTACATTTCCTTTACTGTGGGAAACTTAGTTTTCATTGACTCACTTCAATTCTTAAATAGTTCGTTGGAGAAACTTGTCGATAATTTGAATAAGGAAGGCGAAGATAAATTTCCAATATTAGCTCGTAATATAGATAGTGACAAGATTTCTTTATTACTACGTAAAGGTGTATACCCCTATGAGTACATGGACAGTTTTGAAAGGTTTGAAGAACTCGAGTTGCCATCCATCGATCATTTTTACAGTACTCTCAAAGAAGACGGGATTAGTGATCAAGACTACGAACATGCGCAACGGGTTTTTCAGACCTTTCACTGTCGTCATATGGGTGATTATCATGACTTGTATTTAATGTCTGATGTCCTCTTACTAGCCGATGTGTTTGAGAATTTTCGCAACATTTGTTTCGAGTATTACGAACTCGATCCAGGCCACTTTTATACATCTCCCGGGTTGTCGTGGTCGGCTTGCTTAAAAATGACTGGGGTCGAGTTGCAATTGTTAACTGACCCAGATATGCATTTATTTGTAGAGGAAGGGTTACGCGGCGGTATTTCTATGATCACACATAGGTTTGCCAAAGCAAACAACCCTTACCTTCCTAGTTATGATCCTTCTAGAAACAATAGTTTCATTATGTATCTAGACGCAAACAATCTCTATGGTTGGGCCATGTCCCAGGCTCTGCCAGTCAACAACTTCGGGTGGCTGGCTGATGGAGAAATAGAAGAGCTCCAGGAAGACCTCATGACCCTTCCCACCGATGGTACAGAAGGATATATCTTGGAGGTTGATTTAGAGTACCCTCAAGAGCTGCATGATTTGCATAATGATTATCCCTTGGCCCCAGAGAAATTGCAAGTGCCTCAAGAGTGGTTATCTCCCTACTGTACACAGCTTCTTCAAGATTTGCAAATGAAATACATGTCTACCCAAAAACTGGTCCCAAACCTCAACCACAAGGAACACTACATTCTCCATTACCGCAACTTACAACTCTATCTCTCTCTGGGGATGCGCATAACCAAAATACATCGCGTCCTTGGCTTTGATCAATCACCGTGGCTCAAGACGTACATTGATTTCAATACTGATAAAAGAAAACATGCTAGAAATGATTTTGAAAAAGATTTTTTCAAACTGATGAACAACAGCGTATTCGGGAAGACAATGGAGAATCTTCGCAAGAGGGTAAACGTTAAACTGATAAACAATGAAAACCAACTGACGAAACTGAGTGCTAATCCACTATTTGACTACTTTCGCATCTTCTCTGAAGATTTGGTAGCAGTCAATATGAAGAAGCCCTCGCTCTATCTCAACCGTCCTATCTACGTGGGTTTTTGTATTCTAGACATCTCTAAAATACTCATGTATGACTTCCACTATAATGTGATCAAGCAGAATTATGGAAATAAAGCCACCCTACTCTTTACAGATACAGACTCCCTTTGTTACAACATCGAGACAGACGACATTTACCAAGACATGTTCCTAGACCAAGACCTTTATGACACTTCCGAATATCCAGTAGACCACCCAATCTACAGCTGCAGAAACAAGAAGGTTTTGGGGAAAATGAAGGACGAGACCCATGGCCTCCCCATCGAGGAATTTATTGGTTTAAGACCAAAAATGTATTCCCTCTTGTACCACGAGGAGGGTCGTGAGGTTGAAAAGAAAACTGCCAAGGGCATTGCAAAGTATGTGACGAAACGTTACATTCGTCATTCCCACTATAGAGATTGTTTGTTTCTTAAAAAGCGTACAGTTAATAGTATGACTCAACTTAGAAGTGATAAACATCAATTGTATACAGTAAAAATCAATAAGATAGGTCTTAGTCCTTACGATGATAAGCGATTTATCTTAGAAAACGGAACAAGTACTTTAGCATATGGCCATTATCGCATTCAAGATGTGTAAATAATTTATCTATCATTAAACAATTTTTAAAAATAGAAAGCCTGTTGTTATTATATTCAAAATCATACAAGTTCGTTTATTCCCCTTTATCCCTTTTTTCCCTTTTTTCCCTTTCGTCCCTCGAAATTTATATAAATGTTCACGATTTCAAATTTTACGGTCATTTATTTCAAAACTTCACAAAGCAAAGATGGGTGATCGTATCTGTAAAAATTGCCCAGTGCCAAACTGTGGGTCAAAATATTTAGTTAAACTTTCTAACCATTTAGCTCAAGTACATGAATTATCTCCAAACGAACGCAAGCAATACTTACAAGAAGCTAAACTTCAACAATATAGAGTGATTCGAGAATATGATGAGAAAACATGTGACTGGGTCATTCCATCGGAAAACGTATTATATAAAGTGAACGAAAAGTAAATCAAATCATTTACTTGTCAAGATGGATACGAGACTGCAACACCCTTTCGGAGCTATTGTAGCAGGCCCCACATGTTGTGGGAAAACTCAGTTTGTAAAACGACTCTTGGAAAATTTGGATGTCATGTTTGACGGCCCACCTCAGAATATTATCTGGTGCTATGGTATGCATCAACCAGCATACGAAGAAATGATGATCGCTATCCCTAACATATCTTTTGTTGAGGGACTACCTGATGATTTAGAAGAACGAATTGACCCGTCTATACGGAATCTCGTGATCATTGACGATTTGATGAACGAAGTGAGCAATGACAAACGTTTAACAAATATATTTACTAAAGGCTGCCACCACAAAAACCTTTCATGCGTCTTTATATTGCAAAATATATTTCATCAAGGCAAAGAGTTAAGAAACATCAGTCTCAACGCCCATTACATGTTTCTGTTCAAGTCTCCAAGGGACAGCAGTCAAATAAATCATCTGGCCAAACAAATGTTTCCTGGTCATGTTAAGTATATGCAGGAAGCCTTTAACGACGCTACAGCAAAACCCCATGGATACCTACTTTGTGACCTCAAACCACAAACTCTAGAAGACTTCCGTCTACGAACAAATATTTTTCCAGAGGAAATGCAGTATGCGTATGTGAAAAAGCTTTAAATCACCTCGCATCATTTACTTAAGTCATTTGATCATGAGCCGGCGAGTAAGAAAGAACTATCATCATCTCAAGGTCCTGTCGACAAGCAAACCTCATCAAGTAAAAGCCTTGCTGAAAGTTGCGGACGACGACCTTATCCAAAGTGTTTGCGAGTGTGTGTTTAACGTGTTGAAGTCTACTGTACCCATCACTCCCCGACTAAAGAAAAAACTCTACAATTTCAAAAAGCCCTTGACATCGTTGGTTGATACACAAATTCCTTTACCTCAAAAGCGAAAGGTACTGGTTCAAAAAGGAGGAAATTTCCTAACTCTCCTTTTACCACCCGTCCTCAGTGTGCTCGAACATATTTTAAAATGAATCACGCCAGAAAGATGGTCCTGGTTCCTGAGCAGACTTTAGAACGGTTAAAACAGCGAGACAAAGTCCAAACTGCCCCGCTTACATCAAAGCTCAAGAGATTGGATCATCAAATGGAGGATCTTTTGAATAGCAGAGAGCTATCAGAGGAAGAAAAAGCGAGGCGTTACAGTCAAACACTTCAAAACTATCTTACGTATTACAAGCAAAGAAGAGATGAACCTATGAAAATAAAGTTTGAAACTCATCCAATACAACATCAAGACAAGCAAGAGCCGGAATTGGGAAATCAATCGCAACCAGTACCAGTACCAAGACAGGAAGTACAGGATAAGATAGAGCGTGATATTGTCAGTGCTCTACCCAAAACTCTTAAAGATCGAGGCAAGCTGCTCATTGAAAAAATTAAGGAAAATCCTGAAATCATGAAATGGGATAGTCGTGGACAGTTGCTATTTGAGGACCGGCCTCTTCCTGGCTCTCATATTGTGGATCTCATAGGAGATTTCATGAGAGAACGCAAAGGAGTGGATCCAATAGGGTGGCAAGTATTTGCAAGGGGTCTTGCAAAGATGAATGCCCCCGAAGATTTGGTTAGAAATGAGCGTAGAAGAGGAGCATTGCGAGAATTCAAATCACGAGTTGGAGATCAAGACGATCCAAGTGTACTGTTTCCCACCCCTCCTCCCACAGATCCTCCTCAAGTTCCGACTCCAAGACGTAATTTGTATCGTAAGCTACCACCCGTTCCTCTTTCAAATGAGACACCTGGAAGTATTAGAAGTGTAAGGTCAAAACAGCCTCCAAAGCGTTGGCTCACTTATCAGCCTTAATTGTTTTGTATTGATGAAACCAATAAACAGCATTTTAAACGTTTAAGTCTCTATTTTTGTTTTATTTTTCTTGAAATTTGATGGGTTACATGGTTTTTTATATAATGATAAATATGACTAAAATGTTTGACAATAAAGCGATACACAAATTTATCGTTTATTTTCTTACTTGGACTAAAACGATCTACAATAGCTTTCATGGAAATATTTCTACAACGATTGAGTAAATAATACAAACAATAGTGTCCACACACGTTAGAATCTAAACTTTGCAAGTCTCGCTGGTTGTATATCCAGTCTACACTGTTTTTAGTTATAAAATCTTGAAACGCTTGGCTGTAGTCGTCTGGTTTGAGTCCATAGGAGTCAAAGAATTCCCCTTTTTGATCTTGGGTAAAATAAAAGGCACACCAGTGAGAGCCTGGTTCTCCTTGTGGGTCCACATTAGCTACAAAGGCGGCTGGATAGCGTTGAATTTGGTTAGGTAGTGAGTCTGAAGGGAACACGCCTTGAAATTGTGATCTTGTCAACGGGTCGGCTTGTAAAACAGCAATTATTTGCCTAGTATTCATCTAGCCACTCCAGTTGTAAGCTACGTTTCTATTCGAGTCAATCTCAATCATAGAATCAAATTCTGCGTAGATGATGCAGTTCACAGTAGCTGTAAGACCTTCGGCAAACTGAATACCAATGCGTAGATTTCCCTGTTTTATAGGAGAAATGTGAGGACCAGATGATAAATCTGGACTTAAATCAAAGGCGTAGAGTGTGTAACCCTGGGGGTAGTCTTGCCTGGTGATTTCATTTCCTTGGTTGTGATAGAGAGTTCCTGTCCCCGAAAACAGACTCATATAACCCATGAGATATTGATCACTGTCAAAGTTCAACTTCAGAGCTTTGATAGGTTGAGCTTCTCCATTTACGTAAATCCCGACTTCATTGGCTTTAAAGTGTTTAAAATTGAAGGGGTTCTTGTTATAGGCTCCGTTAAAGGCTGCGTTTTCGACCAGACCAAGAACAATTCTTTTAGGAATCTGCCCTAAGAATACATCATCAGGGGTGAATGACATGTTTCCAGTAGGGATAGAAAGTACTTTACACTCAACCCTTCGTATGGGGTACAGAGCTGGTGAATGCTCTAGAGCTGCTGCATGACCAAGGAACGTATCAGAGGTTACTTTCACCTTTCGTATAAACAGACTGGCATGGGAAATGACCACTTTGTAATTGGCTCCATCAACTGCAGATAGCAGGCAAAAGGCATTTTTACTTCGATTCATTCGAATACGCATACTAACTCCATTCAGCAGCAGGCGATCTTGATAGAATAGATCTGAGTGTATAGGGCCTAACAACTCCACTGTAGCACTATCCTTGGTAAACTTGTATCGAGTATTTAGACCACTGTTATGACTGGCTGCAACAGGATCCGCCACATCCATCTTTCCAGCCGTATCTTTGTAAAATAGTCCAGCAGTGAGTTGAGATTTCTTGGCATCTGGACCATAAGTCAATAAAGTACTAACCATGGCTCGATAGGGGTTGGTATTGGTAGAATCAGAGATCACTTTTTCGTTCAGGCTGATATCAACTTGACTGAAAAGTGACTGTAGAAAAAGGTTCACTGGTCCAACTTTATCGGTAGAAGAATCGATGTTGCTTCCATCTGCTTTAGTGATTTTGGCTTTGACGAAGATCCACGCCTGTCTTAGATCCGTATATTCTTCTCCACTTCCTGATACATTGAATTCAATAGGGCCTGAGTCGGTGATGTTAGATACAGGAAAATATTCTACCCACTGCCCCTTCTCAATATTCGTTTGAACACTAGGTACGGCAAAAAGATCAAGTTCTGATTTGCTACACTCGTGAAATCTTGATTGAGCCATTTAGAAAAAGTTAAAGTTCTGCTTCTTAGCTGATGATGTTCTCTGCTTCTTTGCTTGACGTTGAATGGTTGGTTTAGGTTGGTTCTTCCTTTTTGTACTCTTTTTTCCTCTACCAGTTTGAGCTCCTTCAGGTTTCTGGGATGCCATATCCTTTACAAACGCTCGACCGGCTTTGCCTGCTCTGTTCTTTAAAGACTCGCTTACATTTTGACCATCCATGACATCTTGAGCTACATCGAGACCTCCTTTCAAGGCCTGACGACCAAAGGATTTAGCTCCAGCGGTCACGTGGGGCATAGCCCAACGGAACAGGCCTCTCAGCATAGAGCCTAAACCATAACCATGTTGAACTGGTGCTCCGTGAAAAGCCGGCAAGCTACCGCCTCGTTGTTTTGCTTGATTAAGGTAGTAGCTCTTGTAAAATTCACTCTTTGAATGAGGCATGTTTAATTGAAAAATGGACTCGCTCTTCTGAAATGGAGCGTTACCAACACACGACCAGTTTCAAATGGCACTTTTGCGCCAGTGTCTTGCCTTATATTGACTTCAATCGTTTCAAATTGCTTTCTACTGACTGGTAGGTATTGCGGGCTTTGAAACGCTTTGCTAACACGTTCACCATCCTTTCCTTCTATAGGTATAATTCGAATCAGAGGCACTTGAGTATCTCCCACTACTTGTGGTTGCACCACATCGCAGTAAATGTAGAGGCTGTGAAATCCCAAATCCAAGTCAGCTTCATGCTCAGCAGTAGTGGTTTTTGTAATATAATCTTCTGTGCTAAACCCCAACATAGTTTTAATGTGTCCACAAAATACTCTGTATCCTTTCTCCACATGAGCTGTAACTTTCCGGTTGAGTTCTTCATACGAAAATTCCACTTTATCTTTAAATTTAGTCGCTTTGATAATACCATTCAATTTGTCAATTATTGACTTTAATGAAGAATAGTGGCCTGCGGGTAACAAGCAAACGGTTGGCATTTCATCTAGTTTTCCCACGTAAAAATGATTTTGCATGTTGATTTCTCTGACATTATTCCAACTATGTGGATACTGGATTTCCGTCAATGCCACTTCCCAATCTCCGGTTAATTGAATGGATTGTGGGAGATGCACTCGAAATTCTGCTAGGGTATTGGATGGAAATACATCTATGCTACTGTTAGAAGGTAACCATACATAAAACTGGGTGCTCTCCATGACTGATTGAATTCAAATGACGAAATAGACAACGCTTGACTCTTATGAGTACTTTTTATTCAATTAAAGCTTTTGACAACTTGAATTATGAGATCTATTCCATATCCCTTTTATGCACCCACGAGTTGTATTTGTCAGGATAACCTAGCCATTTAACAAAGTATTCTACATTTCTACCGCGTTTGCGTGTTTTTATTATTTTTTCTATCTTGTATACTTGTTCTTCTCCTTTGATCTGCACACGTTGTAATTCCTGCTCGTAAAATGTTCCTTCTAATTCATCCCCATCAAACTCCTTTATCTTGTAGACAGGAGGATTACGTGGAATACGTTTGGAAATAGTGAATATTTCTTCACTCCAATTCGGTAAATATCCCTTGTCGAATAGTTTTTTCAGCTTTGAAATACGTACGGGATCTCCAACTTTAAAGGTGTAACCTTGCCTTGGGGGCTCGTTGGCGTACAGTGTAAGCCACACATCTTTTTCGTTATTGGCACTGACTGCTGCAGGAGTTCTCTTGATGCTTCGATGGTAAGAGTTATTGTACGATTCTACAAGTTCTTGTAAAATGTTAATATATTTCAGTGTCCCCTTCCAGGTGAAATATCGATACATACGTTGCTTGAGTGTTCGGTTAAAACGTTCTACGACGCTAGCTTTCGTCTCGTTAAACGTGTGATAAAATCCAATCTTTTGTTGCTTTAAGAATGCTTGGAATTTTCTATTAATAAATTCACTACCACGGTCAGTGTGAATCTTTTCTGGTTTTCGACTTGATTTCTTCAAAATTTGTTTAAATGCTTCTAGTAGGGAGTCGGCTGACTTATCTTTCAGCGCTAGCACCCAGGCATATTTGGATAGAACATCAATACAGGTAACAAGATACTTGTAATTGCTATTGTATTTCTTGAGTGATTGTAAATCAATCAAATCTAGTTCCCACAACGAATCTATGGATTTAGCAAAAACTCGATTTCTCCGGAAATGTTTGACTACTGGTCGGTGAAGAGAGTAAACACGCTGAGCTCTTAGCCATTCTTGGACCTGTTTCTTGGTAATTTTTCTATTCTTCTTTTTGGCAGCATGGTATAAGGCATCTAAACTTGCTAGGCTTCCTCCTTCTTTGATTGTGTAATACAGTTTTTCCAGCAGTTTCTCCATCAATTTGAGAATTTTGAATAACCACTTTTCCCCCGCAACATGCAAGAACACAGCGAATTTTACGGAAGATATCTTGAAGTTTGATATTAGGAATTGACCTTAAACATCCCATGTCTACACTTGAGAAAGGGTAATACACAAATGACACAAGTCGTAAATGTTCAACCTTTTTATTATCTTGTGTTACACAACATATAAACGTTCTACTTAAAACTGTAAGTATTCAATGAACCAAGAGAAAAGTTCTGTTGACAGAGAGGTTGTGTAACCTTCATGTCTATCACATAAGTCTACAATAAAATCGTGTATGGGTTCTTCTTCTTCATACACCATCTTTCTCCATAGCGAGCACACTGTATGGGAAGATTTATTTGATAAGTTGTTGATAAAGGAAACGCTTACTTGAGGTACAGGTAGATCAGCTAGCTTGAAAAACATTGTACATAGCTCTTGTAGCATATCCAAGCGTACTTCATTCTTGATACCCGTGTACAGCTCATAAAATACTTGGTATTCAGTTTTGCTATGGTCCTTTTCAGTGCACCATTTGCTTTCACAGACTTCACATTGAAAATCTCTGTAAACCTTTCTTCGACACAGTTCTGCATAGAAATAGGCCAGTAAACCGTGTATCTTGGCACGTGTGACGTGTTCAACTTCATCAGTCACCATCATGACAACTGTTCTGTCTCGACACAAGACCCTTTCCACCATATTCATCTTCAAATCTAATTCGTTCTTTAATGTACCACAGTGGTGAGTAGTAATGTTTTATCCAGCAGTATACGAGTGGTATGACGCTAAGAAGCATTTTGATTATCAAAGTCCGACAACAACTTAAAGTATCTAAATATTTTTGTTTAAAGGAGACTCAGGAATTTTAAAAATGACGCTTAGGAGTTTTAGATATGAAGAATTTCTTTTGTTTAGCAAAATAGGACGCCACATTTAATCCTAGAGCCGAGAATTTCCTTTGTTCTGCAAAAGGACGCCGCGTCTTCTTTTGTTCGACGCATGCTAAGGAATTTGAAATATGAGGAATTTCCTTTGTTTCTGGGTTGCACCGGCGCACCGCCGGTGCGGGTGGCGTAGGATTGGTACTCGCATACTACTGATATGAGTTTTCCTCGATTGTTTATTCGATAAACGATCGAATTTTCCTTGGGAATTTCCGCACAATCAGACACTTTTCTATATAATTAAGTATCTCTTGACACATATTCCGTGCTCGGTTGTATAATTTTTCCAAGTTTGTCCAATATATTTTCTGTATTGCTCAGATATTCAATACACGGGGGAGGGGGTGGGGGTACATCAGGGGTAAAAGTGCCGGGTGGGCTCGTTGAAAATCTTCAAAAATACCCCTACAAGATAACGTGCGTTTAAAAGGGTGTGGCACTAATGATGTTTTATCCCTAAAATATATACTGATACTGAGAAGTTTCATCATCATCATCATCACCACCATCACCATCACCTTCGTCATCGTCATCGTCATCGTCATCGTCACCACCATCACCATTATCATTGTCATCGTCATCATCACCACCAACATCGTCATCATCATCATCACCAACAGTATAATTATCATTTCCATCATCGCGCCACCGTCATCATCATCATAATCATCACTATATCATCATCATCCACAATCACTAGTTTTACTGTATCATGATATTCATCTTCTCTATTCTACTACCATCTCTAGACACAATGAAGACCTACACTGCTGCCATACTCCTCATCTCCTGTCTACTGGTAATTTCATCTGTCATCGAGGTCCAGTCATATCATAGAAAGTTTTTCCGATTTGGTCGAGGTCTGCAGATAAAGCGTAATGGTGCTGTCGTTAGTGACGAGGAGCTGGCGAGTCGATGGAGAGATTTGTTTAACGCTGTTAAAGAAGAAACAGACAGCGATAATGAAAGAAAACTACAGCAGTCATAAGGTAGGCATTATGCTTGTTAGGGAAGGGTCATTTGAAAAGTGATAAGGGGGAGGGGTGATAGAGGGGGGCCATTAGAAAATGTAATTGAAGGTAGGGAGGTTGTAGCCTCTTCCGCAGGCAACTCCTGAGTCCGAGTGTGAGTTTCGTGAGTTTGGGGATGAAGCCCGCGTCGTTTTTTTTTTTTCTTTTTCTTCGATTCTTCTGCCTAAAAGACGCCTGCGAAGGAAGCTAGGGAGGTTGTTAGGGAAGGATCTTTAGAAAAGTGGGGCAATTTAATTTGTGTGGGATATTTGTTTTCACTTTGCACGTTATTTCTTTCATGACTTTAAAGCTGTGCTCGAATTTTGTTTTTGGTAATTGCCCAACCCCCCTTCGAATATCTAATTGTTCTTCCCATAGTTAAAATGAACAGTATTCTTATATAGGGCGTATGTTTAAAGACAAATTTTGATTAATCGTTCTAATTACACTCAAGCAATAAAATAGAACACTTGATCGGTGCGTAGTTGTAATGGCGAAATGAACAAAAAGTAACAAATTTAATCGTATCTTAACCGATCAAGAGTTCTTGAAACTTACAACATTCGTAAAATTGACACTTGTGAAACAACAGCGAAATCATATTTTGATTAATAGTTCTAATTGAAATCAATGAGTGAAAGAGAACACTTGATCTGCGTGGGTGAAATTAACTACTCTAGTCTATCCTATAATTTGATCAATTGTTCTTCTGATTGATATCGATTCATATTCAGTGAGTGCCTACGTGTATACAATGAAAAAAAACCCAGTAAATTTGATAAATCATTATAATTGAAGACAAATAACAAAAGGACAGTTAATCATATTAAAACAGCTGGAATAAAACTCAAAAACCAAAAAGGAATATAACACTTGATCAATAGCTTAAATTCTCCTTGACCAAGCAACAATTTTTTTTCATCTGATCTTTCAGTGAACTCAAAAACCAAAAAGGAACACTCGATCAATAGCTTAAATTATCCTTGACCAAGCAACAATTTATTTCATCTGATATCATCTTTCAGTGAACTCAAAAACCGAAAAGGAACACTTGATCAACAGCTTAAATTATCCTTGACCAAGCAACAATTTTTTTTCATCTGATCTTTCAGTGAACTCAAAAACCAAAAATGAACACTCGATCAATAGCTTAAATTATCCTTGACCAAGCAACAATTTATTTCATCTGATCAAGTGTTCTCTTAACTTATTGACAAAGACAAACTGTTCTTCAGTCATTCTGGAGAGCTCTTGTAACTTTTATTAAAGCACTTGTTAAAGAAGTAGTTATAAACAACAGAGCACTTTAATTCATGATTTATCATATTTGTTAAAGACTATTTTTATATCAAGATTTATGTTATTTTATAGCAACTTTAAGCACTTTGTATCGCTTGTAAACATGTCTCTTTTCGAGCTGTAAGTGTTTATAAATGAACTAATGGATTTTTATAAATACATGAAACAGGGGAGTGTTAAACCGATAGAAAAAATGGATAGACAAATTGATAGATGAATTAACAAAGGATGAAATAAATACATGAATTAATCGGTAAAATGAATGAAATTCAATGAATAAATCAGTGAACGAATGAATGAATGAATGAATGGATGGATATGGATATATGGATAAACAAATGAATGAATGAATGAGTCAATAAACGAATGACTGTATGTATGTTTAAATGAATGGATGAATGCATTGATTATTAAACAAACCAGTGAATATTTGAAAGGAAGCAAAATGAATAAATGAATAAATAAATTTAAAAAAAATCACTTTTTTTAACGTCTCAATGTATTTAGCCAGTGGCTAATTGGGGAGACTCCGACACACACTCACTACCTCTACGTTAATTATTTTGCACACAACGCAGCTCACATGTTCATTTTTGTGGAGGGAGGAAAACCGGATAACCCGGAGAAAAACCCTCGTGGCATATAGGAGAGAAGAACACATCAAACAAACTCAACTCATCAATGAACGAATGAATGGATGAATGGATGTATGGGTAAATGAGTACACAAATAAATCAATGAATGAATCAATGTATGGGCGACTGACTTTATCAGGAATGAACGAAAGGATGAGTCGATAAACGTATGAATGTATATGTATGTATGTTTAAATGAATGGATGCATGCATTAATTATCAAACAAACCAGTGAATACAACTATTTCAAAAAACATTGTCGCAAACAAAGCCACAGTCCACACTTTGAAACCTGTAAAGGATATCGGTATTTCTTCTGTTGCTATCCAGTTATTCATGATATATTCATAGCATATTTTGGTTGTACATGTTTGTGTTATATGACCAAAACGAGATGTTGTTGTGGTAGATGTAAATACAAATATTTCTTTAAAAAACGTGCAATAAATCACAAATTAAGTCCATATTATCGACATCCTTTTCAGGCTTCAGAGTGTGGACTGTAGATTTTTGAAATAGGTGTATTTGAAAGGAAGCAAACAGTCGATAAGAAATTGAA
The DNA here is from genome assembly GCA_949775045.1 of Metridium senile. Lineage (NCBI taxonomy): Eukaryota > Metazoa > Cnidaria > Anthozoa > Actiniaria > Metridiidae > Metridium > Metridium senile. The sequence goes on from OX459110.1 coordinate 2,979,941, forward strand.
TAATAGTGTTATATTAAATAAATTTATGAAATTAAAGCCCTTATTATAGTGTTCTATATCAAAAAGCTCAACTATTTAACTTTCTTTTTCTCAACACAGGTAACCCAAGAAAAAGACATCGAACATTAAAAAAACAAATTTAACAAGGATAATTTATTGGAAAGGAATGACCATAGGACACCGTCAAAATATTCATTTAATGACTGAATTGTAATGAAACAAAACCAAGTTTAACAAAAAGAATATTCAGTAAAGTTGCATGTAGATATTTTCAATAATTTGTAGAAATTGTCATTCATTTTAATAGAAACTGGGTCACATTCTAGAAAATAAATTGTCATTTACCACTATAAAATAACAACTTAAACTTTCAGCATTGTTTGAATTTATTTTAATCTTAACCTTTGTGATATAACCTTTGAAACCCCTAAACAATGTAATCTTTCATAAAACAAATCTCGTAGCTACAATCTTGGCAAAAACTAGTGAGGCACTTTTACAGTTTTCTCTATTTTGACCTTTACCTATACATTTTTGCTATAATCCTCTCCTCCCCCTCCATGCAATGTTGTTTTTCAGTTAACATGATTCCTTGATGACTGCCAGGCCAACATTGTGTAATGGGGGGAGGGGGAATGGTTTTAACAACAAATTGAAGCCCAAAAAGCACGCGCATTATGGTATAAGACTAATGTCCCATTTTCAAAACATTTGTCTCACTTAGTTTTTGCCGAGATTGTAGATTGGTCATCCATAGTTAATTGCAGTCAGTAAGATCTTGCGCAACTGAGTACAAAAAGATAAGTCCCATGGCCATAGTGTTTTCGCTCTATAACCCATCAAGTCTCGAAATATAGTAATACTTTATAATACCTATCTCGCATCTAGATCGATAGGCGCCCATGGTTAAAACAAATTAAATCTTTCTTATCATATGCATGCACAAATGCACAAAAAGATAAGTCCCATGGCCATAGTGTTTTCGCTCTATAACCCATCAAGTCTCGAAACAATACAATATTTATACTTCATAGTACCTCGCATCTAGATGGGTCACCATGGTTAAAACAAATTAAATCTAAAAAATATTAATTCAAACAAAATATTTCTGATCTTATGCGCAGCTAATAACTAATTACAAGGTGAACCTACATTTATAATTAAGACCCCCAAACGTTACCCAATCTAACAATTACAGGATAATAACTGACATGACTGAGCCCTCCCAGGGGGGTATATGCTTCCATCTTCTCTTGACGTTTTTGGATTTTCTCCCTTATTCCCCATAAGTAAAATAACTGTTTCCCTAAAATGTTTTACCTTATGTTCCCTTGATCCCCAAAACTATTGTTTTATCATATTTTGTTCCCTTGTTCCCTGAAAATAATTTGGCAGTATCCCTTGCTCCCTTAAAATAAATGCCCGTGCTCCCTTGATCCCTTTAACCCCTGGTAGGGGCTCAATAACATAATTGATATCTATCGCTGTAAAAACGAATAAATATCGTTGTTATTATCAGTTTTATGGAATGGTACACATATACAAATGGATGAATATTAGATATAATTGAACCGATGCAAATAAATGGCCTGGACTTAAGTTGGTATTAATTATGAATTTAATAAATATAAACAAGCAAGTAAGCGAGAAAGAAAAAGAAAATCAGAAAGAAAGAACCAAATGGAAAAAAAAAAGATAAAAAAATTAAAAAAAAAGAAACGTATTGAAACGAAACGAAACGAAACGAACTGAACGAAACAAAACGAAAAAAAAAGAAAAAAAGGAAGGGAGGGAGGAAGGAGAGAGCCAGCCCCTAGAATCTAAACGGTTAATCCCTTTGCACTAACTAAGCAACTATCGATCATGTACGTAAGCAATATCACCGTTTTTTCATCATTTTAATGTATGCATCTTTACAATGTTTCACAATGTCTATATACACTGATAGTAGAACAATTATCATCATATTAACATAATATCCCAGCATTATTACAGCCAAAATTTAAAAAACAAAACACAAAGAAAAAAAAAATAGAACAAATTACTTTTACACAATATGAGACACGAACTTCTGGCTGTTATAATGCATTTTAGTGCGACAAATTTACAATTTTCAAAATACTGTACTATAAGCGAAAAATAATCGCAAATCCGAAAATCTTCCGATTGTTTTCCGAAATCTAACCGATGACTTTCCGAAGCTAATTTTTTCCACAGGAATCCCAAGCTAGGATTTATTTGTCGCAATGGTGTTGCAACATGCTCGATTCGAGCCGAATTTCTAAAATAACTCATTGCTTCGAGATCATTTTTTTACGTGACGTCATAGGCACTTCAAATCGAGTCACGTGACTTAAAATAAAATCACATGACTGCATTAAAGGACTCTTTATCTACAATTTCATGATGCAAGATTACGTGACTTAAAACAAAGTCACATGACAATGTAAAGAGTCACGTGATTCAGCTAGAAAAGAGTCATATAAGTGGCCATTTGGACATCCGAAGATATTCATTTGTACAAATAGGATCTCAAAATGAACGTTTTCTTTGCTTAGTGCTTGGTGTTTTTCTTGTTGTGTTTCTTCAAGATGTGCTTCTTCAATTGCTTCGCAGCCTCTTTCTCAGGTCGAGGTGCATGCTCTCGCTTCCCATAGGGACTGGCGGGGTAATTGGTCTGGCAGCAGCTTGGGCTGCATGATGGGGCGCAGGCTGGGGAGCAAGGTGCTGGGCAGACTGCTGGTGGTGGTGGAGGTGCTGGGATCATGACTGGTGGTGGTGGGACGATGTATTGGTTGCAACATGAGCTGCTGCAGGATGGAGCACACACGGTTGGGCATCCATATGAGCACATTGGTTGTGGTGCGACAAAGTAGCAACCTAAGCAAAACACAGTATTAATAACCAGATTATCATTTTAACGAATTAGATGATGATGATGATGATGATGATGATGATGTTATTTTCAAGTATGCACGGGTATACAAAAAGACATGGAAAACGATTAAAAAAAACATTTGAAAAAACATTTCCCGCCTCAAGTACGCACGTGCGTATTTGCGTAATAGACACCAGGTCCCTGATTATGTAGATAACTTATTACGTACCTGCATATTTCAATTTAGTTCCTACTGGCAAGACGCCGAGTTTGCCTTTTGCAAGCTTAGCAATAAGGGCGGTAAGATGAGCAGTGTTGTTGTTCTTCATTTCAAGGAAAACCTGAGCCAACGTTTTACCATCTTGAGCATTGCTGTAAGAAAACACAAAATAGTTTAGAATTTAGTATCCTCGGGAACCCAGGGATAATCTTCTGTCGCTCTTTTCTCGCTTCCAGAAAAAATACCCCTGGGAACGTAGTCTGTTGGAGCTTGTTCCGGAAGTGAAAATTCAAAATTATTTAACGACTTCCTTTGAATGGTTATCTTGATTTTCATTGGTCGACCTCAGCTGAATTTTGACTTCCGGAACAAACTCCAACAGACTACGTTCCCAGGGGCATTTTTTCTGGGAGCGAGAAACGAGCGACAGAAGATTACCCCTAGGTTCCCGAGGATGAGAATTTATAGTCTTCATAATAGTATTTGTTGGTCCTCAACCTTCTAATTTTTAAAAACTTCTTCTAAGTTTTCGGCCTTTGCGGTCATCTTCAGTGGAATGAAAGATTATTTGATTTATAGTCTTATTTTACACTTCGCAAAGTAGATAAGGACACCGTAAAAGCTTAGCCAATAGCTTTACTGCATGATTTGAAAAACTATCTGACAATTCCATGTACCTCATAACTTCTCACAGCATTTATTTGTAATATATCCAATATGAACGGCCGATCTCTATGTGTTATACAAGGGTGAGTCTTATATATCGCAATCGCATAAAGATCGAACGCGACTTATGAAAAGTCCAACGCTAGCCAAGTGATCTCGCTTCGAAGCGCGCAAAGGATTGTTTGTCAATACGAGCAGTTCCAAAATGGCGCCTCGAGACAAAAACAATTTCGGTTACTTTTACGCATTTGCGTTTTGTTTTTATTCTTTTTTTTATCATTGATGGAGCAGCAGTGAACTTTTATTGTCCAAGTAGCATAGAACTAAAGTAAGGATGTATTTATCAAGGGTTAACACGGGAAACAACTCGAACGACGCCATTTTGGAACTGTTGGCAATGCGACAGAAATGCTTTTGATTGGCTTATACTGACCGGAAGTGCGCGCGCGAAATCACCTGGAGTTCTTTCATATTTTATTAAAATTGTCAAGATAAGAACTAAATCTGGCCGAGAAAATCCATATTGAAACTTATGTAAATCAGGACGAAATCTGTATGAGATTTACAGAACTCATATAATTTACAGATGTGATTTCTTTTGTAAAATTCTCATTAACTACTCATTAGTTTAATAAAATAAATACCATTATACCTGAAAGTGTTTACTTTAAGAGCTTGGAAAGGACGATATCCATCAAAAGCCTGGTGAATCTACAATAGGCAAATACAATGGAAATCATTACCGTTATGATTGAGAGTATACAATATATGGTTGTGCAGGGACCGATTGTAATTGTGGGGGCTCATTAAATTACAAATTCTCTATTATATTAGAATGACGTTTGGAATATTTTAAAATGCTGAATATTAACGATGATGATTGATGATGATGATGGTGATGGTGATGATGATGATGATGATTTTGATGATGATGATGATGATGATGTTGGTGTACAGCTCCTTGCTTGTTTATTTCATAAAATACATAGACACGCGTCCAATTATATATTCCTAAACTATGCTTGCAATGTAAGCGTGTTGCAATGTGTTTCATATGGGATAAAGAGTACTTACACCGGCTTCAAGTTCGATTCTCAAATTGTTGTGATCAACTGACCATCCATTGTTAAGGTCATCATTAAATGTGATGTTTGTTAGTTTAATAGTGACGTTATATACCCGGCCTGAAAGAGACAAGGAAAACATGTAGAGATTAAAACAATCATTAATTTTCTAGCGTTCAGTCCACAAAATTAGCTAGCTCAAACACTCTCAATATTCGTACATACACCTATTTCAATTAACGTTGTCCATCTGGAATGGTTGATCTGAGACCGATAGGAATTGTGGGAGTTCATTAAATTTCAAACACATTGTTTTAATCACACTTGAATGGTGCTGAATTACAGATAACAGTATTTCAGAAGTAAACATTAATATTCAAGCGTGATTATAATAGTGCATTTGCAGTTTAACGAGCTCCCACAATTCCTATCTGTCTCAGATCAACCATTCCAGATGGACAACGTTAATTGAAATAGGTGTATACAGAACCCTTTTTTATAGGACATCTTCGGAACCAAGCCGGATTAACGGGGTTAAGTTTGCGGTAATTGGGGTTTTATTTGAATTTTTACGAAAATTTGGGACCGAAAGAGATATATATGGTTATTTGTAAAAAACGGCATTGGTCACGTGACCTGTTTTGCCAAATATCTCTTAAATAATCAATGATGGACAACCATTCTAAGCATACGTCGAAAGCTTTTTATAAAAGTCCTCTAATGACACATTTTTAATCATTTTATTGTGTTTCTTTATGTACCCCGTTTTGCATTGAATATCGGAAGAATCATAAATCACATGCGTGGTCACTGACCACCCAAATGTCATTCAGCAAGCAAAAATTGCAAAAACTCATTAAAACCAAAAATTTGTGCAAGTTACTTGACAACATTTCTAAAGCAACGGTTGAAATATTAGAAATAGTGATTTTAGCTAATTAGGCGTCTGACCCAGGCCTTAACATGCTTGAGATCTCAACGTTCGTCTCGCTTCAATGCAAAGGTCCGGCTACCTTTCAAGATGGTGCAGGGAACTGTGTAGGGGACTATTCTGGTATTTGGAGGGTCATGTGAAGAGGGATCACACTGCAGGGCAATTTGCCCACCGAAGTCGAGCCTTTATAATTATTTGCTAATAATATTTGATTTGTACTTACATTTAAGTGCTCCGGGAGCTACTGTAGGTTTTGGTGTGGGGGCTTTTGTGGGCGCTGTTACCTTTGCCTTGGTTTGTGAATCTGTAAATCAAGCAATGCATTTAGAAAGGGAGGTTAGGGTTGATTGTGAAAATATACTGCATACTCTTGGCCAATCAGATTCTAGATAGCAGGGGCGGATCCAGAAATCGTACAAAGATGGGGGGGGGGGGGGGGGGGGGGGGGGGAGGGGGGAACTTTCATATCCTTTTAGCGGATAACGGCAGACACAAGAGCGCAAAGATCGTGATGTGCTTGCTTTTCTTTGCTAAAAGCGGGACTTTACCGCCCCTGGATAGTAAGCACAATGTATAATAGTTTTACTTACATGCGAAGGTGATGCATAAAGCAATGCATAAACTGAATACGGCACCTTTCATCTTGAACAAACCCTGTGAAAGATAACAACAATCAGTCGTCTAAACACATGAAAGACAACTAGTGATGTGTGGCAATTACAGATCGAATCGAAAAACCGTGGGCACCCAGAAATATTTAGAAATCGTTTAATGTTCGTTGAACAACTCACAAACAATTCTAACTACAACAAGTTTATCATACTACACATCAGTCAAACTTCTTGCGGTGATATTACTTTAGGTCGTTTTTGTTTTTAATTTAGACATTTTAAAACTGCATTTAGATAGTTTTATAATTTTATAATTTTAATTTACTTGTTTATATTTCTTATTTAAATGTTATGTATGTATGTATATATGTAGGGCCTAGATGAAAATTACTTGTGTAATTCTAGTTACCCTATTGAAATAAAGTGCTTTATTATTATTATATAGTTGTTTGTGAGTTGTTCAACGAACAATAAACGATTTCTAAAATATTTCTGGGTGCCCACGGTTTTTTTGATTCGCACTGTAATTCATAGCAATGAATTGCCTAGAGGCGAGAGCGATGGCCGTTTGCACCATTGTGAGACCTGATTTCGATGAGATAATGAGAATTACACAATAATATTTACATTGATAGAAAAAACTATATAAGAATAATACTATAAACTTTACCTTATTGTTTAATTGTTTACCTTAAACGAAAACAATTCTTTTGACAAATTGAATATAGAAAAGGACAGTCATAATAAGTCAGCTTTTGATTTCAAATGCACATATATACAAAAAATGAAACGATTTTGTTCGATTTTTTTTAGTACTTATATATAGGAAATCCTAACAAAGTTCATATAAAACACACTAAAATTCTATAGAAAAAGTCAAAGTTGAAGTAAAATAAATAGATAATAAATAGAATAAAAACGAAAACTAGTTGCAAAAGTTTGAACTGCGTCGGTGTTTCTGAGGAAATAACTTTTATAAAAATGTACAATAACTAGCCGTTAAACTAGCGTACACTGCTTCAAATTCTGAGGAAATAACTTATATAAAAATGTTCAATATCTATCTAGCAGTTAAACTAGTAGGACTGCGTCAGTTAAACTAGTGGGACTGCGTCAGTCTTTCTAAGGAAACAATTGGAGTAAAATGTACAAAAACTAGCGGTTAAACTAGTGTGGACTGCGTCGATGTTTCTAAGAAAACAATTGGAGTTAAAATGTACGATAACTAGCGGTTAAACTAATGGGACTGCGTCGTTGTTTCTGTGGAAACAATTGGAGTAAAAACTGACATAAGATAACTATAGCTGTTACACTAGTGGGACTACGTCGGTGTTTCTGAGGAAACAGTGGCAGTAAAATGTACGATAACTAGCGGTTAAACTAATGGGACTGCGTCGGTGTTTCTCCTGAGGAAAGAATTAGAGTAAAACTATACAATAACTACTGTTGCTTACGGCGGAGTTTCAAAGAAAATAGCTTAATTTAAAAAAGTACACGATGAATAGCGGTTAAACTAGTGTAGTCATCGTCGACGTTTCTAAGGGGTCGAATAATTTTTCATAAATTTGGCAAAACTAGAATATAGCGTGGACTCCGTTGTTCAGTCCTCAAGACAAAACTGGAGCAAAAACTACAACCCAAAGCTAAATAAATAGTACTACTTACTGATAAGGCCTCTATATTTTTAGATATTTCAAACGAGAATTTAGCCTCTAACTTTGCTTTACTTAATCCTTGTAAGAAAGCGATAACGGTGATGTTATAAATTATTCACCAACACCGACCGTTACAAGCTTCCACCAGCCAACTTATGACTTTCGACGATTCCGCGCGATCATAATAAATAATAATAATAATTTAATTTATCTCTATGGCACATTTCTTATCTCAATGCGTCTTACATGTACAATTGAAATACAGATTATTAACGGAAAAACAAAATCAGTAGAATCATGCAAAATATTGTGAGAAAAGGAAAGGCTTAAGTTTAATTAATCTTAAAATGAAGATATTGATTTAGTGTTTTCAATTTCATCAGGTAGGGAGTTCCACAGTGTAGGGGCAGCAAAACTGAACGAACTGACACCATAATAATTTCGTTTTTCGATTCTATCATAGTTTTGAAAGCAACATAGTTTAATATAGAAACTACCGCTAAACTTAAAACCCACAAATCAACATAAAACATTAAACATGTATGAAAACATTTCTTTTAAAAGGTGATCTTTCCAAACGTAACTTTCAGAAGATTTTGTTCTGAACACTAGAAAAAGGTTGTTATGTTTATTTACTTTTTTTAAACTGGTGTTTTTATGGTATTGTATTAATAAAACAAAACAAATAATATACTGCCGGTTAACAAAAAATAAATGTCAGCTATCGAGCTTTTTAATAATGAGGAATTGATAGCGCGAGTAATCCATTTTTCTCACAAAAAAACGTTATATTGCGTTAGAAAATAAATATTATGAATTTTGTTCTCGTAAATCCAACCAGAATGGTAGGACAACCCTATGTCCATTATGTCCCGTTGTTCCTGTTAGCCGAACCAACACACCAGGGTACCCAGTCCTCTGAGTGGGCACAAACTTAAAAGTGAACAGAATGGTATGTAATACTATGCTCCCATCTCGTCTTGGTTTTTTTTTGTTACCCCATTGGAAAAATCATAACCATTATATATCAATCAGCTCAAACAATTTCTCTACAAATGGAAATTAAGCCTCGTGTGGAAAGCTATGGAATTGCTTGAACACAATTGGAGTAAAATGTGCGAGAATTTGTGCCGGCTTTTGCTTGTGTAAGGAGATGGGAGGAGAGATATTGATATGAAAGTGTAAACGGCGCCGTCTTCTTATAAGTAATAATTGGAGTGGAAATGTACCAAAACTAAACTAGTGTGGACTGCGTCGATGTTTCTAAGGAAACAAATGGAGTAAAAAGTGTACTATAACTAGCGGTTAAACTGGATTGGACAACGTCGGAGTTTATATAAGGAAGCAATTAAGTAAAGTAAAAATATATCGAGATTTTAAATCAATAAAAGCCTAAGCGTTACAATTTGGAATATTATTTTTTTAATATTTTTTTTCTCGTAATTTGTGACATAAGAATTCCAAATTTGAAAACCAGTAAAAACCTGCGCTCCCATCCAAGTAGAATTATAATCAGGTTTGCGAACCTGTGATCAGTTAAAATCCTCCAAAAAAATTTATATATTCGTTATCAAAATGTTTCTATGCGTTATTAAATAAAATTGGACTCTATATTGATTTCAAAAACTCGAAAAACGACTCAAAAACTTTACTATTTTGCGCCAACAGGATCGAAGACTATAACATCAAATGTTGAAGGAATAAGATGTATTCAAAACAAAACCTTTATAATAATTTTTACTTATTTGTCGAAATTCAGTTTTAATCATGATATAAGTAGTTGCTTAAACGACTTTCTCACTAGCATGAAAAGCGAAGGAATTACATAAGTTAGAGCAGTCAGTTCAAACGTGATCTTAAAATATCTCTCGTGAATTTTGAACAATATTTTTTTTCTACTCTTCGCTGACAAAGGCTTTAAGGATCAGTTGTTCATTGAGAAGCAAGAAAACCCCTTCATTGTTGAGAACTACAAACTGTGACAATCGTAACTGGTACACTCGAAATGAAATGAAATGATCTTCAAAAATCTGACAAACATGCCAGGCGAATTACGATGGCTTTTAGTTACTAAACAAGTACTAAGCCAATTTAAAAAACCAAATTGTACAAACATATAATATAATAAATACTTACCGATTATTTTGTCCAAGATTGGTATTTTTAAGTCCTAGAAACGTTCCTTCCGATTTGGTTATTTGCCCAAAATCAAATTTATGACATAATGGTTTGTGATTAAGTAATCGTTCGCTAATGCCACTTGTGTTGGGATCTTTGGTGTCTGCGCATGCGTGTCGACCTATGGTAGTCTCAGCAGTAGATGGGAGTTGACCCGTTTCAATGTTTGGTGCCAAGAACTGGTTGTTTTGAAATAAAGGCACCCGTCCTTTGGATCCTAGTCGATATGGTGGCAGAAGTGAAACAACAGTATATGGTAGTAAAATGACAATATTTACGCCACAAGAAGATGTTACTGATGTTTAAACCGTCAAACCGTCGATAATTTTACGTACTTACTGACGTTTAGGATGTTAATCCTTCGTCGAGAGTGTTTCGTACTGATCATGAGATTAGGATGTTAAGAAAGTGTCACTTACTGACGTTTTGGACGTTTAACCTTCGTCGTAGTAAGATTGGTTACTAATTAATATTTACAAATAGAAACTAGCGAGTAAACTAGTATAGGCTGCGTCGGTGTTTGATATAAACGATAGGTAATAAAATGAAATTTGTAACACCGTAAAAAATAGAAATATAAACTAGCGAGTAAACTAGTAAAGGCTGCGTCGGTGTTTGATTATTTACAAGATATAAAAAGGGTGTTATTTACTGACGTATTTGACGATAATCGGCCTTCATCGATCAGCAGATTAAAAATAGTAACTTATACACCGTATAAGTGTAGGCAGTGTTATTTAATAAAGTTAATGTCATTAATCCTTAATTCGTCGGTGTAAAAAAATAAATAATAACTTATACACCGTATAAAGAGAGTGTTACTTACTGTCTGATGTTTAGGACTTAAATCCTTCGTCGTCCGTCCGTTCATTCATTCATTCGTTTATTTGTTCATTCGTTTATCCCTCATCAATCCGTATGTTTATATATTCATTCATCCACTGTTGAATGGCCGTTATAAGTCCAACCCTCTTACTCATTTTATGAACGACTATTCCTGTCAGTATACGGTACTATGCAGTGTAATTGTATACTAATTCCATTCTATGTTATTATTTAATCAGCACTATTGAAGACATAGAGTTATAGAACACATGGGAATTTTAAGATGACGAGCTAGAGAAGCTTTAAAGGAGAAGCACTTCTTGAGTCTTTTTACAGTGCGACTACTGAAACCGGGACCACCAAAACATGCTTATCCAATCACGATCGAGAATATGAACAATAGAATCTCTACAAATGTTTGATTTTTTTGCTTAAAATGCTAATAATTTTCATTATTTTGAAGAAATAGATAAAGATTGAATAAGAAACATCTTAGCCTTTGAGAACCCTCTATACAAGTTTTTTGTTTGATCTCAAAAACTATTTATTTTGACATTTGTTTGGGTGGCCCCGGTTTCAGTAGTCGCACTGTAATACTTGCAACTACTCTATAACTCGACAGAGCACTTATATATTTTTTTCCAGTTGTAAAAATTAAACGAATAGACATTCAGTGCTCTGTAGAGTTATAGAGAACGCTTCTCAGCCAATCAGAGCGCGCGATTTATATCAAGTATGTTATAATGTGTGTACTATTGAGAAATCTGTATTTCACGGATTTAACTTCTTTTATAGTATTCAAAGTGTTATGCTTATCTTATCTCACCGCTCCTTCATGCTCCCGTTTTATTCTAGAAGTCCACTTATTGACTTTCAGTTTTACAAGTTGTTTTAATAATTCGATAATTAATCAGCACTAGCTATCGTGTACCATTGAGAAATCTGTATTTCACGGATATAACTTCTTTTATAGTATTCAAAGTGTTATGCTTATCTTATCTCACCGCTCCTTCATGCTCCCGTTTTATTCTAGAAGTCCTCTTATTGACGTATTTATTATTTATTTTGACAATTCGATAATTTATTAGCACTATTGTGTACTATTGAGGAATCTGAATTGAATTCACGGATTTAACTTCTTTTATAGTAATCAAAGTGTTTTGCTTATCTTATCTCACCGCTCCTTCATGCTCCCGTTTTATTAAGTCCTCTTATTGACGTATTTATTATTTATTTTGATAATTCGATAATTAATTAGCACGTACTATTATGTATTATTAAGAAATGTGTATTCCACAGAATGATATAACTTCTTTTATAGCATTCAAATAGTTATGCCTGGAAGAGTTATATTCTAGAAGTCGTCTTATTGATGTATTTAATATTTAGTTTGATAATTCGATAATCAATCAGCACTTTTGTGTACTATAAAGAAATATGTATTCCACAGAATGATATAACTTCTTTTATAGCATTCAAAGAATTATGCCTTGAAAAGTTATATTCTAGAAGTTCTCTTATTTACTTTTTATTATATATTTTGATCATTCAATTCTAGGAAGTTTGTTTTTATACAGTTTCGGATATATACACATGTTTTTACTTTTGTCTCACTAGGAATCCCACCTCGTCAAAACGTCTAACTGAGTAAATTAGTATTTACTTAACATTTTTTCTTCCTTTCACTTGTTTGCATTGGAAAATATTTGGGAAAAATTATCATCCCATTTTTATATAAAAACACATGGGATGATAATTTTCCCCAAATATTTTCCAATGCAAACAAGTGAAAGGAAGAAAAAATGTTAAGTAAATACTAATTTACTCAGATAGACGTTTTGACGAGGTGGGATGCCTAGTGAGACAAAAGTAAAAACATGTGTTTTTTATTAAAAAAAATTAAGCACGTTAACTCGATATGAAAGAGGACAAACGTAGACCACGAAAACAACTGGATAATTGCAAACATACGTAGAATTTGTACAGATTCCAGCCAACTATCGAGAATTAAAAACAGTTATAGAACAAAAAAATAGAGCCCCATTGAAATACTCTTCTTTGTTAAACACACACTTGTAAAACTACGTAGAATTTGTACAGTTTCCAGCCAACTATCGAGCACCAAAAACACTTACAGAACAAAAGAATTGGGCCCCATTGAAATACTCTTTTTTGTAAAACTACGTAGAATTTTTACGGATTTCAACCAACTATCGAGAATCAAAAACAGTTATAGAACTCTAATATAAAAAACAAAGGGTTCCAATGAAATACACCTCAGTGACATGCGCACCCTATTCAAATATTATATTAACAAACGTATATAATAAACGGAGGGGCCCTTTTAAACGGGCCCACGTATTGGACCAACATTGTTGGATTATGTTGCGATACGGTTTGTTGAACACGAGAACAAAAGAAATGTTGGATGAAGTTAAATGAATTTTCATTCAACTTCATCCAATAGGGCATTCAATTAAACGGGCCCATGTCAACATGTTCAACAAAAATCGAAAAACAACTATAAACCTCCGATAGCAATGAAGTATATAATAAAAATCTAAAACGACATGACTGTGTCCAAACTGAGAATCAATTAATATATCAAGTGGGATTTTTTTTTTGAATTTCTTTTCCATCTCATCCTACCACTTAAAATGTCAATCTCCATTAAAATTTGTTATCCTGATTTTTATCGATTGAAAGTTTCAAGCGCCAAGCTTAGGTCTCCTCCTTCAATCGTTCATTGTTCTCGATGAGAACCCTTTTCCATCAGTCCTTCCCATCCCGACACCTCCCCCCTCATTTTCCCTATTTAAATTTCGACTGACTCCCAATAAGATGTTTAATCCCATTCTTCTTGATTGAGCGTCTTTAAAAGTCCTACCCATCCCGACACCTCCCCCCTCATCTTCCCTATTTAAATTTCGACTGACTCCCAATAAGATGTTTAATCCCATTCTTCTTGATTGAGCGTCTTTAAAAGTCCTACCCATCCCGGCACCTCCCCCCTCATCTTCCCTATTTAAATTTCGACTGACTCTCAATAAGATGTGTAATCCCATTCTTCTTGATTGAGCGTCTTTAAAAGTCCTACCCATCCCGGTACCTCCCCCCTCATCTTCCCTTTTTTAATTTCGACTGACTCCCAATTCGATGTTTAATCCGATTCTTCTTGATTGAGCGTCTTTAAAAGTCCTACCCATCCCGGCACCTCCCCCCTCATATTCCCTATTTAAATTTCGATTTACTCCAAAATAAGATGTTTATTCCGATTCTTCTTGATTGAGCGTCTTTAAAAGTCCTACCCATCCCGGCACCTCCCCCCTCATATTCCCTATTTAATTTTCGACTGACTCCCAATAAGATGTGTAATCGATTCTTCTTGATTAAGCGCCTTTAAAAGTCCTACGCTGCTAACATATAGGAAGTTTGTCTCGTCCTTCGCAGGAGGTAAACTTCCTCTGCTGGCAGGGTGTGAACGGTACTCCCACTCTCATATTCCCACTTAAAATTACGATTCACATTAAATGTTTTATCCCGATTTTTCTGGATCGAAAGTCTCAAGTTGTGAAGCAAACAGCAAACTGGTAAACATCTTGTTCACGGTATACATTATTCCTATGTGTAAAAGTCTTGTTTCTACTTAGGGATCGATAAACCGAGAATACTCTATAGCTTTATTAATATTAGTGTAGAACTGTCGGTTGCATTTTCTAAGAAGAGTAAACAGCAAACTGTTAACATCTGATAATTGTTCACGGTATAAATGTTATTCTTATATGCAAGAGTCTTGTTTCTACTTAGGCATAAACCGATAATGCTCTATTAGTGTAGAACTGTCGGATGCATTTTCTAAGAACTAGTAAACAGCAAACTCACTGGTAAACATCTGATAATTGTACATGGTATAAATGTTATTCTTATATGCAAGAGTCTTGTTTCTACTTAGGCATAAACCGAGAATACCGCTATAGCTATATTAGTGTAGAACTGTCGGATGCATTTTCTAAGAACTAGTAAACAGCAAACTGATAAACATCTGAAAATTGTTCACGGTATAAATGTTATTCTTATATGCAAAAGTCTTGTTTTTTATACTTGGGGATAAACCGAGAATGCTCTATTAGTGTCTAATATCGGATGCATTTTCTAAGAAGAGTAAACAGCAAACTGGTAAACATTTAATAATATTGTTATCGATATAAAATGTTATTCTTAATGCAATATTTTTGTTTTTACTTACAGGCATAAACCGTTTAACGATATGAGGATTAACAAAAGATAATGTGTTTTTCTTTTTTTTAATATTAATGTTTGAACAAACACTATGATGTGTTCCTGTTCAAAACGTTATTAACAAGGGACATTTTTGGTAAATAACTTGAGTTGTTGTTCATTTGCTTTTTTAAAATAGACGTGTTCCTCTTGGTTTTTATAGCATCAAAGATAAAAAAATGTGTTTCTCTTTTTTGAACCAACAACATTGATGTGTTCCTGTTCAAAACGTTGTTAACATAGAACAGTTTTTTGTAAATGACTTGATTGTTGTTCATTTGCTTTTTTTTTGTCCCTCTTATTTTTCTATAGCACTTTAAAACTCATCCTCGCATTGGCAATTATGTTTCTTAGGGTCAGGGCTAGACGATAGGCACGACGAGAACAGCTTGGTAGAGTGGTTTGACCTATCACATTTAGTCTTCGACGTCCTCGGCTGAAAAGGTAAGCAAGCATCTTCATTTGACTATATATATATAATATATATCTTCCAGTAAATGTTTGTAGGTTGTGTTGAATGATATTCATTTAAAAAAATAAACGTTTTATCAACCTTATTGATTTTATTTTAACCAAGCTTTTTTTATATCTTGATTTTCAATAATTTTCCGATTTATTTCATTACCTTTTGTAAAGTTATTTTAGGTTGGATCGTTTTAATGTTTTTTTTTTAAATATACATCATTTTTAATTATAATTGTAGATTATATCGTTTTATAATTGTAATATATCTATAATGTAATTTTACGCCTGAGGGCCACTAGTTCGTCAACTGTACATGTAAACTGTTATGTGTTACCCTCATAAAATAAAGTTGTTACTTACTTACTTACTTACTTACTTACTTACTTACTTACTTACTTACTTACTTACTTACTTACTTACTTACTTACTTACTTACTTACTTACTTACTTACTTACTTACTTACTTACTTACTTACTTACTTACTTACTTACTTACTTACTTACTTACTTACTTACTTACTTACTTACTTACTTACTTACTTACTTACTTACTTACTTACTTACTTACTTACTTACTTACTTACTTACTTACTTACTTACTTACTTACTTACTTACTTACTTAACTTGCTATAACATAGTGGTTCGGAGATTTTTGGATTGGAATTATGGTCAAAACAATTGAGCTTCTCCCTCAAGGGAATCGGAATCCTTTGGCGTTCAAAAACTTTGTTTTGCCCACACACATGGCTGCCATGAAATCCCTCTATTGCTACGTCGATGTTTGTTGCAGTGAAATCACGATAAATTAAATCTTTTTACTCGGGATTCCTGTGGAATCCGAGGATAGGTTTCGCATTTATTATTATTTTTCATCTTCATCGCCAAAATGCCACGCAAGCGCAGTATGGTCAATGTCACTTATACACACAAATATACGAAATAAACTGTTTATTACGGTAATTCGGTGTTTGCTTAAATCAAACACACTCCAATAATGGTAATAAACCATTAACTAATGTATCAGTGTGATAATAAGTTTGACAAATGTAACTTTTCGCCGAATTTATTGCCTAGAAGCGATCAGTTTTGAAAGCGTTTTAATTAAGAACCCCGCCGGGCCGAAACACAAACACAACAGTACTTCGATTCAAATTACGTAATAAAACACATGTTATTCTGTGTATGATTTAACCTAAACACTCCAATAATGATAATAAACCTTTAACTAACGTATTAGTGTTATAATAAGTTTGTCAAATGTAAGTTTTTGTGTTTAATATATTCCAAAAGTACAAATGTTCTATTTGTATGGCAACGTTTTTGAAATTAGGTGTATACATTAAAATTATTTTGCACATCAAAGAGAATCCCGAGATTACGCAGTTATGCGTCTTGTTTTTTTTTTCCTCAATATCGTAGCTAGCCAGACACAAGTGTTCTATTTATTGGCGAGACTCAGTTACACTCATTACCCCTATACATATAATACTTTGCCCGCAGCTCTTTTCACATGTTGATTTTTGAGAAACAACAACCCAGCTCATGGCATTGGGGAGAACAACAGGTCAAGCAGCCTCAACTCACATATAATCTAATACCGAACCGGAATCGAACCGGGAATCGAACCTGGACCACAGTGGTAGGCGAGTGTAAACAACTACGCAGCCGCCCATGCCACCCACACTATTGACAAATACAGGCATTTTCTTTAAAGGCCCGGAAAAACGGTTTCAACATTTGCTTCAATTCAACATCCGTTCGATTTTGTTGAATAACAATGTTTAAATGCTTTGAAACTCTTTCAAAATTGTTGAAACGTGTTGAATCGATGATGAATTGATGTTGAAAGAGTTTAAAAGCGTTTAAACATAATAATATTGCCATTCAACAAAATCGAACTGATGTTCAAGCAAATGTTGAAACCGTTTTCCCGGGCCTTTAGTCAAATATAATCGTTATTCCTAAACCCTTGCTATCTTGGACACAAAATAAACTTATTTTAATTTAAGCTTTTTCCCCAGTCAATTCCAATCGTTACGGGAGTCTCTCGTTATCGATCTCAAAACAAAACCTTTTCATCAAACATCCAGTTTCCGAATATATATCTAAGCAGATAATCGATTTTAGTTTTTAAAATCAGTACTGTTGACAAGAACATGGAGGCTATTGTTGAGTAAGATCAGTATTGTTGACAAGAACATGGAGGTTATTGTTGAGTAAGATCAGTATTGTTGACAAGAACATGGAGGTTATTGTTGAGTAAGATCAGTATTGTTGACAAGAACATGGAGGTTATTGTAGAGTAAGATCAGTATTCTTGACAAGAACATGGAGGTTATTGTAGAGTAAGATCAGTATTCTTGACAAGAACATGGAGGTTATTGTTGAGTAAGATCAGTATTCTTGACAAGAACATAGAGGTGTTCAGTATTGTTGAGTTATTTAAGTGTTGCATATAGTCGACTGTTCTGAAAAAGTGTCATGCAAAAAGACATATGCTCAATTCATTTCCCTTTTGGACAACCTTTTTGAAATAGTTGTATGCAATTATATTCAGAGTGGTTCTTATAAGCTTGATCTAAAACATACGCCAAAACTATAAGTTTGCATTAAAACATATGCTCAATTTATTTCCCTCCTGGACAACCTTCTTGAAATAGTTGTATGCATACGAAGTGGTTTTGATCAGCCAGTTTTATGTGCTCAATTTATTCCCATCCTGACAACCTTTTAGAAATAGTCGTATGCAATCGAAGTGGTTTTGATCGGCTTGTTTTTAAAACAAAACGCCAAACTAAATCATAGCCAAATGCATATGATCAATATTTTCCAAACAGTTTGAAGTCTTGCTGTGTTAGTAGATTCTAGAAAACAGTTTTGAATATAGGCGGATTTTTTGCTTCAGAAGTAGACCTGCTCTCGATTGAGAAGGAGGAGGAGGAGGCCGGGGAGGAAGCAATGCATGTCCCCTCCGGATCCAGGTGGGTTCTATTTTTACGTTTGTTCCCCATATGCAAAAAAATGTTGCCCTAAAATGTTTTACCTTTTGTTCCAATGATATCAAAAACTATATTCGGTTGTATCATATTTTTGTTATACCATTGTACTCTGAAATTAAATGCTTCTGTTCCCATTTAGTATAGAAGACTAGAAGTATAGAAGACTTTCCTAAATGGCCGCCACTAATTATCATAATTTTTAAAATTGATGTTTTAAGAAAAAGAAAACACTAAAACGAGGCATCAAAGGCCTCAGCAGAAAATTACATACAACTCTCTAAATTTTTCATTGAGCATAGCTTCTTTGGTACTATTTTAGCCACAGCATCAAAACCTTCCAAACATGCCTATTTCAGGTGGTTCTATCATATGACAATGCTAAAATATTTACATATCTGTTTACTTGAAAAATGATTTTCCGGTATATATATATTATGGTATTTATGAAAGTACTGGTCTTAGATAGAAAGTTATTCAACCACCAAAACAGTTAATTCATATATAATTAATGTTTATCAAAATAACATCCATTTTCTTGAAACTTGTTTAGTCGATTACTGTCAGTTTTGTTTATCCCAAATCGATTCCTCGCTGTCTCGATCGACTAAAAACAAACTTATTTCCCCTTTTTACAAGTCAATTAATATCTATTTTTATTTATTTAATTAACTTCGTCCGAAGACAGGAGCCCACAACAGCATGACGGTGTATCTCAAATACTCGCTATCTCGAACACAAACCCATTTCTCTTGGAACTTTCTTCCAGTCAATTACTATCGTTTATCTCAAACCCTCGCTATCTCGAACACAAACCCATTTCTCTTGGAACTCTCTTCCAGTCAATTACTATCGTTTATTTCTATTCCTTGCTATCCATAGAACACAGTACAAAACCATTTCCCTTTGAACTTTCTTCCAGTCAATTACTATCGTTTATCTCAAACCCTTGCTATCTCGAACATAAACCCATTTCCCTTGGAGCTTCCTTCCAGTCAATTATTAACGTTTATCTCGAACCGCACCCTTTCAACACCAACTCATTTCCTTGACTGACCTTTTCTCCAGTCCTTATATTGTTCAATTCCAGGCATTGATTACTATGGTTTATCTCAAGTTATCTATAGGTTTTGAATAGAACCTCTTTCCATTTTTGCCAGATAATTAGTAGATTATATTTCAAGGACTTTCCGTTTGCACTCGTTAAAATCACAATAGCCTTTGAATGCGTAAATAAATCCCTTGATGTTCTCCTTAAGGTAGTTCCGGACTCTTGCTACTGCGCATCCATATCGCGCATCTCGTTTTTCATCATTTATTTGCGTTTTTTTGGAAATTTATCTTAATAATATATTTTAAATTGAATCATTATCTATAACTTAAGAAAGTATTATGTTATTTCGTGCAACTTTGAAGGTAAAATGGGACATTTTTCGAAACATGCTCAGATGTTCACCACCTGACATGGTTGCTGTTTTGTCTCAAAACAACAAATTTACAACTTTGTAAAAATGAAAAGATTAACTGAATATAATTTTGACGTCTTTATTCCGAAAACTAATACAAAATAGGTCTTGGCTGGGTTTCTGGAGATGACAAGGACAATTTGACAAGTTTCAAGCAGATGTTTAAAGTACGAGAACCCAGTCCCGCGCGGACTGTTACCGTGTTTTTTGACAAAAAATGGATTCAGTCGCTTATAGCTCGCTTACTAGTACGGTGTTTCCCATTTTTTTCTTTTTATTCAAGACTGCATTTACTATTCTTACGATTTCGAATAAAAAATAAAATATTCATTTATTTGATTTTCTGAAATCAGTTACAAATGCTACAACTATATTCACATGTAGGGTGCGTAATTGGCGTAGAATTGTGTTTCTAGGGTTCACTTATACCCATATTTGGAAATGCTTCAATGATTTTTATGACAAGAAATGTTAGATAACCCTTAGATCTAACGTTTTATATAATCTTATGCTTTTCCTAACAAAATACGTTTGCATTCTCTTGACTGCTTTTAGGAGATACTTCTGAACAAAATCACCGCAAATTATTGCAAATACCTACTTATAACCAATACGGTGACCCCAATATTTTTTCACGTTTTTGACATGCCGAACAATGATCTATATACTGAAGTGACAGGATTTATAAACAAATTAATTGAAGAAATCCAAGTATCCGAAACTACCTTAACTGCTATATAATAATCGGTTTTACATACTGACCGGCATGTTTTACAACAGTTGCCTAAGAACAAAAATCAAAAAAAAGTTAAACGCTCATAAGAATCTGTTATCATACAAGCAAAAAGATTCTTCCTAATTTAATACATGAACCGCACTTGTCTTTGCTCAGTTTTATTCGAGATTACTGTTTGGCTGAGATAGGAATGAAATGTTTAAAACATATGACTAATTAATAAAATAGTCAAGTGCATATGTTCAATATTTTGAGATGAACTGCTGCGTTTTTAGAAAACAACAGCTAATTTAGGCTGTTTTGTTTCCTTACAAGTCGAGCACATATTCGATTCCGATAATATAAAAGGACGAGATACGATTTCAACAATATTGAGCTAATTATGTATTTAGTTTGTTAACAATTATTATCAGTTCCAAACGGCTATATTTCTGATATTTAATGATAATTATGATGATGAAAGTGATGAAGATTTTATTGACTTGAATTGAAAACAATTTTTGCAGCCGCTCATGATGATAGAATAGAATAGAATAGAATAGAATAGAATCTTTATTTGCTCTTATATACTAATTACGATATATTATACATTATATTATACATTTTACATTTTTCTTTCTATATTCGTTTGTATATGTTTGTATGAGTGATAATGATAATGATAATGATAATGACGATTATAATGATGACCGCTGATGAAGATAATTATTATACAGCTGCTAATGATGACGAGGATAATGAAAGTTGTGCCTTTAGCATGCTTTAGTTTTCACTTTACTCCGACAAAGGATTAACGTCCTAAACGTCAGTAAATAATACTCTCTTTTATACGGTGCATAAGTTACCATTTTTACTCCGACAAAGGATTAACGTCCTAAGCGTCAGTAATTAATAACTCTCTCTTTTATACAGTGAGTAAGTTACCATTTTTACTTCGACTAAGGATTGACGTCCTAAACGTCAGTAAGTAACACTTTCTTTTATACGGTGCATAAGTTACCATTTTTACTCCGACAAAGGATTAGTAAATTAGTAAATTCCATAGAGGAAAATACAGTTTACATTCTACAAACACATTAAGGAGATAAAAAAAGTAAATAAAGCGAAAACAGTCTTTTTTAAATACATTTTTGATTACCGTACCGTATATTAGTAAATTCCAGAGCGGAAAATCAATATGTTTACTACAAACATACTAAGGAATTAGAAAACGTTAATTAAATTTAAACGAAAACATGTTTTTAAAATACATTTTTGATTAGCGTGTAATACTAAATTTCAAAGCGGAAAATTCAGTTTTATTCTACAAACTAATTAAGGACATATAAATAGTTACTAAAACAAAAACAATTGTTTTTCTTCTTAAAATACATTTTTGATTACCATATTATTAAATTCCATTGCGGAAAATATAGTTTTATTCTATAAACATTTTTTATCTTCGAGATCCGAAGGGCTACTACAATCTTGGCAAAAACTAGTGAGACACTTTAACAGTTTTCTCTATTTTGACCTTTACCTATACATTTTCGCTATATTCCTCCCCTCCCCCTCCATGCAATGTTGGTTTTCAGTTAACATGATTCCTTGATGACTGCCAGGCCAACATTGTGTAGTAGGGGAGGGGGGAGGGGGGAGGGGGGAGGGGGGAGGGGGGAGGGGGGAGGGGGGAGTGGCTTTAATAACAAATTGAGGCCCAAAAAGCACAAGCATTACGGTATAAGACTATAATGTCCTATTTTCATAGCAGTTGTCTCACTTAGTTTTTGCCGAGATTGTTGGTTGAATTGTGTCGTGAGGGCTTGGGAACGGGAGAAAATAAGCCATGCCAACACAGCGATCAAACAAATACGCATGCGTAGCAAAATGTTTGACAGTCATAAACTTGCCTTCGTAAAAATTAGCCGAATTTCGGACTACAGTGTTTAAAGTCCATTTATAATTAGAAAATCCGTCCCTGATTATTTAAGCATTCATTTGTGTTAAAATAGGCTTTGTGATATTGCGAAGCTTCCATTCATATACACTTGAAAAACGCGATGAATTTCGGACTAGAGTGTTTAAAGTCAAGTTATAAAAACATTTCCTGAATATATAAGCTTGAATGTATTTGTACATGAGCTTTGTTATATTGTGAAGCTAACATTAATTTATCGTATTGTTGTTTGCATTTTGAGAAAAAAGCGATGAAAGTCGTCTAGTGCATAGTATTTGTAGTCACCCGTACTAATGTCAAATACTTGGAAACCAAACCAGAGGGTTTCTTGATCTAGTATTTGGATTTTATAATTTGTATGTCTGCGTTCGTTAACCTCAATTAATTCTCGTTGATTCACAATTAAACATCAGAATTACATGTACAAACGCAAAAGCAAGTAGAAAGCCTCTGGTATATTAAACAGGGTAAAAATATAATGTCTGCATGATCGTCTTAATTGGTTGATTTTTCGTGCTGGAGTAGTCGTGGCACTCATATCCCCAAGTCTTCACTCTCGCTCAGACCATCATCTGCTTCCGAGATGTTCTTTTAAGCTGTTAAGAGGTCATCAGGATAATTAAGTGGTTCTTAATGACAAGGGCATAAACATAAATGAAGGCTTTAATTGAATAAACCGAGTTTAAAATTGACGCTGGTGAAGATGATATGTTTTTTTAAGACGGAAGGAAACCATCTAAGCCTTAAGAATTAAAGCGAGTAAAGATATATAATGAATTAAGGATATTGAATTAAGGTGCTTCTTGAAATAAACAAGTTATGTATAAAATATTTTCAATGGTAATAGTTATTTCAACACGGAATCGAAAGATTTTATGGGAATGCACCTTTTTCAAAAAGGTTGTCCAAGAAGAAAGGTTCTTTCAAGACTGAGAAGAGATGTAGGCATACACCTATTTCAAAAAGGTTGTCAAAGAAGAAAGGTTATTTCAAGACTAAGAAGAGATGTAGGCATACACCTATTTCAAAAAGGTTGTCGAAGAAGAAAGGTTATTTCAAGACTGAGAAGAGATGTAGGCATACACCTATTTCAAAAAGGTTGTCGAAGAAGAAAGGTTATTTCAAGACTGAGAAGAGATGTAGGCATACACCTATTTCAAAAAGGTTGTCCCAGAAGAAAGGTTATTTCAAGACTGAGAAGAGATGTAGGCATACACCTATTTCAAAAAGGTTGTCCCAGAAGAAAGGTTATTTCAAGACTGAGAAGAGATGTAGGCATACACCTATTTCAAAAAGGTTGTCGAAGAAGAAAGGTTATTTCAAGACTGAGAAGAGATGTAGGCATACACCTATTTCAAAAAGGTTGTCCCAGAAGAAAGGTTATTTCAAGACTGAGAAGAGATGTAGGCATACACCTATTTCAAAAAGGTTGTCCCAGAAGAAAGGTTATTTCAAGACTGAGAAGAGATGTAGGCATACACCTATTTCAAAAAGGTTGTCCCAGAAGAAAGGTTATTTCAAGACTGAGAAGAGATGTAGGCATACACCTATTTCAAAAAGGTTGTCCCAGAACAAAGGTTATTTCAAGACTGAGAAGAGATGTAGGCATACACCTATTTCAAAAAGGTTGTCCAAGAAGAAAGGTTATTTTAAGACTGAGAAAAGATATACCGACCTTTTTCAAAAAGATTGTCCAAGAAGGATGGTGATTTTAAAACTTATAGAAGAGATATAGACATAAACCTATTTCAAAAAGGTTGTCCAATTGCAAGAAGAAATTAAAGGCTATGTTTAAGACTGAGAAGAGATATAGGCATACACCCTTTTCAAAAAGGTGTTTATCATGGCTCGATTTAATAAGGTCTTTTTTTTCTTTTGCCGACAAATACGTATTTAGTATGTTGAACCTATCGCCATGGATACCAAGGAGAACTTTTCTAGATTTCCCGACTCTAAAAACAATTTTAGTGCCAGGTGCTAGAATGGTCTATGTCAATTATTCAGCATTTCACGCATTATTAAGATTACCTTGACCAACATTTTTAAAACTGGTGTACCTAAGTAAACAATTATAGCTTACGCATCGATTAATTCAAACCTTTTATTTTATCTTGAATATACGGAAATGGAGTAAAAAAACTTAATAGAAACTAGATCAATCTATTGATAATTTAAGACATAAATGGAAGACTCCTGGTAAACACATATTCATTGAAGATTAGATCGTTTACCTGTGCACAACAACCAGAAAAGTCAGTAAGAAGATCTGTCGGTCAACAGAAGGGAGCCGTTTGGATCAACGGCGCCTTTGGTATAAAGTGTTATTTTAATTCCAAGGTAGATAAAAGCTTTTTATTATACTATTTTGAATTAGGTTATCCATCAGGATAACACGACTTGGACCTACATTGGTTTATCATAAAGGTATAAATATCTTAATCTTTAAAATCGACACGGATCGGAGCGAACAGTTGTGTGCTAAAATATTTATTTAATGTAGTGAGTGCTGGTCTGAGACAGTTGTGGCTGGCTATAAGATTGTGGGTATAATTATTGTGTGCTAAAATATTTTTTTTTTCATGTGTGGGGGTAATAAGTGTACGTCTGAGTCTCCACAATAAGTAAGAAAGTTGTGACTGGCTATAAGATTGTGAGTATATTTTTTTTTTGATAAAATAAATATTTAATTTAGGGCTAGTAAGTGTTGGTCTAAGTCTCCACAATAAGTATATAGGAGAATTGTGTCTGGCTATAAGATTGTGTATAGAAATATTGTGTGCTAAAATATTTTTTTCATATATATGTAGGGGTAGTGAGTGTTGGTCTAAGTCTCCACAAAAAGTATATACTAGGAGAATTGTGTCTGCTAGAGTGGTTTTCATTAACCCGTGAAACACACTTTAGCGTAATATGCTTTATTACACTTTATTACACTTTAACTTTAACTTTGTGTTTTATAATCATTTGTCCAACTACACATTAATACACTTTATTACTCTTTCCCTATTACACTTTGTTTCACGGGTTAATGAAAACCACTCTATAAGATTTTGATTAGAATTGTTTGCTAAATATTTATTTAATGTAGGGGTAGTGAGTTTGGGTCTGAGTCACCACAATAAGTAAAGGAGAATTGCAATTGTGTCTGCTATAAGATTTTGATTAGAAATATTGTGCTGAAATATTTATTTTAATGTAGCTAGGTGCAGTGAGTGTGGATCTGATTCTTCTCAATAAGTAGGACACTTATGTCTGGCTAGGAGATTTGAAACCTTATAAAGTGATTTATAGTTTTATTGTTTATTTTCTAGCTGCAAATTTTGATTTACTGAATACGATATAGTTTGTGGTATAAAATTAGAATATCCGTTATGAGTTGAAAGTGCGATTTTTTTGTATTTACGAATTGCAAATTAAGGTTAAAAGTTCCAAATCAGTTCCAATCATGCAAACTCCTTCCTTGACACTGGAGGGATGGCGAATGGTAAAATCCGAGACCCGACACGATACTTGTTGTGGAAATCCAAGTCCGAGACTTCAAGGTTTTTAGGGGGGGGGGGGGGGGGGGGGGAATTCAGAGTGAGATCCGAGACGAAGAAAACCATGCCGAAAACGAGATTTCGAGACTCATCGAAAAGCTATCCAAGATTTCGAGATCAGTCGAAAGTTGCCAAGACCCAATTTTTTCAAGGTACCATTCACCACCCTTTTTATAACTCCGTTGAAGCCTTCGAGCATACTGAGGCCGAGACATTGGGGTTTGCGGTATTGCGGTATTGTCCATTTTTTTAATGCAATATTGCGGTAAAAGGAATATATTTTTGCGGTAATGCGGGATTTAGGATACCTGCGTTATGCGATATTTATTCTTTTTTAAGCGGTATTTCGGTGAAATAAGCAAAATCAAGAGGTAATGCGGGATTTAGAATTCCTGCGGTATGCGATATTAATGGTTTTTGTTTTTGTATTTTTTGGTACGTATGGATGGTGAAAAACCCGAAAACGTTTAATGACCTTTGATTTTAATTAAATGTTGTGCGGTATCCGGTATTTGCGAATTTTTTTTTGCGGTAATGCGGGATTTTTAAAGAATTTTTGCGGTATTGCGGGATTTAATAAACTCCTCCCCCTCCCCCCCCCCCCCCCCCCCCCCCCCCCTGCCGGTAACAGTACATTTAACCGGTAGCTATCGTCGTACATTATAATATATTCGAATGGTTTCTTTAATAACACCGACGCAATCAATTATCGTACAATTGAGACAAATTTGTTTTTAAAAACACAAAAACAGTCTAACCGCTAGCGGCTCGCATGTTTACTCCAATTGTATATAACTTGAAAACCTCTGACGTAGTCCACAAATTATGGCCACACTAGTTTAACTGTTAGTGATTGTACATTATTACTCGAATTGTTTCTTTGAAACACTGACGCAGCTAACACTGTACTTGTTTAACCGCTAACCGGCTATCGTACATTGTTTTCTACTACAACTGTTGTATATAAAGGCGCAGTCCTCACTAGTTTAACCGCTAGTCATCAGACATTTTTTTACTCCAATTGTTTCTTTGAAACACTGACGCTGATAACATCGACATGCTCAGTCTACACTAGGTTAACGGCGCTAGCTATATATCGTACATTAGTACTCCAAATGTTTCTTAGAAACATCGACGCAGTTCACACTAGAGTTAACAGCTAATTATCGTAATTACATTTTTACTCCAATTGCATGTTTCTTAGAAATACTGACGCAGTCCACATTAGTTTAACAGCTAGTCACTCTACATTTTTATCCATTTTCTTCGTTAAAAAACATCCACGCAGTCCATAGTAGTTTAACCACTAGTTATCGTATATTCATACTCCAATTATTTCTTTAAAACACTGACGCAGTCCACACTAGTTTAACCGCTAGTTATCGTACATTTTTACTCTAATTGTGTCTTTAGAAACATCGACACAGTCTATAATAGTTTAACCGCTAACACTCGTGCATTAGTACTCCAAATGTTTCTTACAAACATCGACGCAGTGCACACTAGTTTAACAGCTAGTTAATATAATACATAAAATACTAATTTGTTTTCAAAAAACTACATACTCTTACACTATTTTTAGTCAATTGTTTTTATTAAAGGGACTTTGCAGCTAGAAGCTAGTTTGAACAGATAGTTATCGTTCATTTATTTGATATGAACACTGTATACACGTACTACACAGCTGGACATGCAAAGTACAGTCTCGTCAATAGTTATCGTCTATACCTTTATTTCAGTTCTTATTCATATTGTTTTTCATTAAAGTGCACCTGACGCACTTCATGATATTTTGCAAAGCTGTTGTACATGAGGTGTATAATAAATGTACTTAATATTTCTTGATGTTGACCTCTCCTTTTTGAGATATAAACATTTGAAATCTGAAAATGCAAATGAGGTGACGTCATCCCAGGAATTTGTCAAAGTTTTGTTTCAAAGCTGACAGCAAGCTTGTTTTTGTAAAGTAGTAAAAATGTTAATGGTAGTGTGAATATTAGTAATACAGATATTGAGCTTTTAAAAATTGCTCTAATTATTTCCATAGAACTTTTGTATATTTAATGAGGCCTAGGATGACGTTACTTCATTTGCATTTTCAGATTTCAAATGTTTATATCTCAAAAAGGAGAGGTCGACATCAAGAAAAATTAAGTACACTTATTATACACCTCATGTACAACAGCTTTGCAAAATATCATAAAATGCGTCAGGTGCACTTTAATGAAAAACAATATGAGTAAGAACTGAAATAAAGGTATAGACGATAACTATTGACAAGACTGTACTTTGCATGTCCAGCTGTGTAGTACAGTGTTCATATCAAATAAATGAACGATAACTATCTGTTCAAACTAGCTTCTAGCTGCAAAGTCCCTTTAATAAAAACAATTGGACTAAAAATAGTGTAAGAGTATGTAGATTTTTGAAAACAAATTAGTATTTTATGTATATTAACTATCTGTTAATTAAACTAGTGTGCACTGCGTCGATGTTTGTAAGAAACATTTGGAGTACTAATGTACGAGTGTTAGCGGTTAAACTATTATAGACTGTGTCGATGTTTCTAAAGATATCTCAGAAAGGAGAGGTTGACATCAAAAAAAATTAAATACACTTATTATACACCTCATGTACAACAGATTCGCAAAATATCATGAAAGGCGTCAGGTGCACTTTAAATGTTGAAACAGTCCACACAGTCCACAATAATTTTACCGATATATAGGAATCGTATAGTTTTGTTTTCTTACTAATATTGTTTCTCATTACATACACCTAGTTCACAGCCGAAGCTAGAGTCCACACTCTAAAGCCTGCAAAGTATGTCGGTAGTATGAACAGAATTTGCGATTTATCACACGTTTTTCAATAGATATTTGTTTCATCATCTTCCACTGTAACAGCTTGTTATCTGAGATGGTCATTTAACACAAACACGTACAATCAGAATATACTATGAATAAATCGATGACAATAGAAGAAATGCCGACATCCTTTGCAGGCTTCATAGTGTGGACTGTCGCTTTGATTGGACAAAGATTTTTGAAATAGGTGTATATACAATATCTAAATACTCCAAACACTCCACAATAGTCTAGCCGATAGATAACATGGAGGTTTTTACTAATATTGTTTCAAAACAGAAACACTGCTTAAAGTGCAGCACATGTATACATCTACTTTAACCGTCATGTATAGTTAATATCGTGATGAAGATTTTTACTCAAATTGTTTTAAAATAGAAGCACAACAAACAATCGCATTCAACACTACTTTAAACCGATATATATATAGTCAATATCATGCATGCAGTTTTTTTACTCAAACTGTTTCTAAATGAAAACACAACTAATTTAGCCGATAAGTTAATATCGTGAAAAAATACAAACCGCGCGCGCTTACATTGCATTGCTCTGTGAAGTTAAAGCGCACGCCGGGATTGACAGAACAGGAGGGGGAAAGAGCTTGTCGAGTGTTTGTGCAATCCCCAAGTGCTTTATACACACCGAATCACAGAAGACAAGTTTTCTATACTTCATGATCAATCTATAAAATAAATATATCTTATTTTATATAGGCAGTTTGATGTGTAATATGGCTGGATATTTTACGAGTGATACGCTGTATTTTGACAAGCCTTTAGGTGAGTCAAAATGTAAGTGACCGAGTAAAATATCCAGCCATATTACAAATCAAACAGTCTAATAAGTTATTTATTATTCAACTATCAGAAAAATTGAGTTTAGTTTATTTTTTAAGCGAAAAAGGTTTTACTTGAAAGGTGCGCATTTACTAGCAAAGGAAAACAAATTTAGTGTCTCAAACCAGTCAAACTGGTATAGCGGTGGGTATTTTTACTCGACCCAGTCTAACTCCTGCGATATTTTTACGCGTCTATGACAAGTTGGATAATAAATGTACAAATTGATCTTTTTGATCAACATGAATGCAAGCGCGTTTGCTGTTTGCTCTTTTGGTTGGAAAAAAAAAACACAGATGGGGAACATATAAATATTTCCCGCGAACGTCCTTAAATTTTCACATATCTCAATAAAGACTAATATGTGCTTATTTTCAAATTTGTATGAATTTTTTTTTTTTCCTCATTTGGATATTTTTTATGTCAACTTTGTGAAATTTCTCTTCTCAAACTCATTAATAATTCATGAGCTAATCAACCAATGTGAGCACACCATCTGTACCACGTGCATGGGTTTGAAACCCCGATGAAACACGATTATAGGTTGACCGGTGTTTGAAATATTTTCATCACTAGTGATGAAAATATTTCTAAATCTACATAGTGGTGCGAAATCTGAAAATAATTAGTATTCCCTAGTTACCTACCTTCAATCCTTTATTCCCTTAACCTTTCTACCTAATTTACATTATTATTATTTTTACATTATTTTTTTTTTCCTTTTTTATTGGCGTGTCCGAGTCTCGAACCTGCAACCCTTGGAGTTGAATTCCCTCTTCATACCAGCTGAGCTATTGGTGATTTTGTTGGCAAAGTAGAGTTTTATTTCCTACACCATCAAATACTCTGTATATATTATATCAGAAATTACACTGACGTCAAGTACTCACATAAATGAACTTTATTCGCATCTTTAATGATCCCTATTGAAGTTACAACTTATATTTAAATGACAATTTGGATTATTCTCTAAAGAAAATGAAAAAAACTACTTATGTAGGTAGTTACAAGTTATATTTAGAGTACAGAGTACAATTTGAAATATTGCTCAACTGGATTTAAAGGAACATTTTCTAAGCCTTTTTGAACAACTTCAATTAAGAACCCCGTAACACTCCTTATAAACCCTACAGTATTTCGAAATCAAACAAATTCCGCACGAGAGGAATTCAAAATAACTCTAATAATCCCAGGCAATATAATGAATGACCTATTATATTATAAAGAACTAGCCACATTCATGCATAATGAATTATTTATTCGACTGAGAAGTAATTCCAAAAAGCTCGTGCTTCGTGTTTCATTAGGGTTTCCAAACACTCAAAAACAATAAAAGCACTCGGCCTACGGCCTCGTGCTTTCAAATGTTTTATCGTGTTTAGAAACCCTAATGAAACACTCGTACTCGTTTTTGAAATATTACGTCACTAACTGTTTTTCTCGAATTTTTTTTTCACAATTGTTACGGTGTTACAAATAAATGTCATTATATTACCTATCATTTATATCAAACACCGACGCAGCCTATACTAGTTTACTCGCTAGTTTCCATTTGTTTTTCTCGAAAACAACTGTAGTATTATAATATGTATTTGGACATGACAGAATAATTTTAACTATTCAACAATTTAATAGTTTTCTGTCATTTAAAAAAAGGCGACAACCTGCTGGACAAGAAATGATTTCTGTTCTTGATAAAACTATTTTCTAAAACATTTTCTTTTTTGCCTCAATAAAGATAAACATTTCTTTATATTCATAGATTGCATCAATTACTCATCGATAACGAAGATGATAGTGACGATTAAAGGATTATTAACCGAGCGTGAGGTCTGTACGGGAAAATATCAGACCGAGGTCTTGACAGTACGGAACGAGCGCAGCGAGGTCCGTACAAAAAAGACCGAGGTCTGATATTTTTCCGGACAGACCGAACAAGCAAGGTTAATAAATCGTTTATTATATGGCTTTTTTTCTTAGCGATATACGAAATCACAAATATTTTATCGCCGAATCTCTCATTATTGAATGAATAAACACACAAACTAAACTGGCTAAAAAACACTTTGCAGGTATGAAAAGGTAAAAATTAACAAAATATTTATTGCAATACTTTACAAGTTGTTTTTAATTTTACGGTCTGAAAAAAAAAATACGAAAATTGGACCGTTGTCATGGTAACGGTCTGATATGGGAAAATATCAGACCGGCAATCAACCAATCAGAGCGCGCGTACTATCGTAGCCATATAATAATGTGATATATATGGTGATGATGGCGATAACGATGGTGATCGATAATGATGGTGATGGTGATGGTGGTGCATGATGATGGTGGTGGTGATGATGATGATGATGATGACCATTGTGATAATGCTGATAATGATGGTGATGGTGGTGATTGTGATGATGATGGCGATAATGATGATGATGGTGATGGTGATGGTGATGCATGTGATGGTGATGCATGTGATGGTGGTGGTGAAAGATGATGACCATTGTGATAATATTGATAACGATAGCGACAACGAGAATGACATTAATGATAACGATAGCGACAACGAGAATGACATTGATAACGATAGCGACAACGAGAATGACATTGATAACGATAGCGACAACGAGAATGACATTGATAACGATAGCAACAACGAGAATGTGATTGATAACGATAGCGATAACGAGAATGACATTGATAACGATAGCGACAACGAGAATGACATTAATGATAACGATAGCGACAACGAGAATGTGATTGATAACGATAGCAACAACGAGAATGTGATTGATAACGATAGCGATAACGAGAATGACATTAATGATAACGATAGCGACAACGAGAATGACATTAATGATAACGATAGCGATAACGAAAATGACATTGATAACGATAGCGATAATGAGAATGACATTGATAACGATAGCGACAACGAGAATGACATTGATAACGATAGCGACAACGAGAATGACATTGATAACGATGGCGACAACGAGAATGACATTGATAACGATAGCCACAACGAGAATGACATTGATAACGATAGCGATAACGAGAATGACATTAATGATAACGATAGCGACAACGAGAATGACATTGATAACGATAGCGACAACGAGAATGACATTGATAACGATAGCGATAATGAGAATGACATAGATAACTTTAATATTCAAACAATAGGTTTTGCAGCTCATTTGCATTAGTTTCAGCACATGTGATCAGGTACGACGTTTGAACTAGGGCTTTAACAATGACGAGTTTTATGATACAAATATTAAGTTGTCTTCGATTTAATTATCTAAATTACAGACATTAGGAACCACAAACACATTCGGAAAAGCGCTTTCATAATCCCACCAATCTTCTATATAATTTCACTCAGGTTTAATCCAAAACTCAACAAGGCTTTTAAAATATTCTATGATAGAATTTTTCAAAATCAAAGAAATTAGCAAAGACTTAAACACAAAAGCTTTTAATAACTTTTGAGATCAAAGTCAACAAGCTTTAAAGTAAATAAGCTAAGGTTTATCTTTCCTTGGTTTACTGATTTTACGAAATTTCGAAAGCTATAATAAAAGAACAATAACAAACAACAGCAATGTTATTTGTTCCTAAATTAATATACTGGATTTTTTTTTTTCGCTTGTAAAAACACGTATATTGGGCTCCTTCATTTAAAAAAAAAAAATGAATTTATCGAAATTTCAAAGCTATAATAAAGCAACAAAAACAACAACAGCAATGTTATTTGTTCCTAAATTAATAAACTGGATTTTTATTACATGTTTTTGCTTGTAAAAACACGTATATTGGGCTTCATCATTTAAAAAACAAATAAATTAATTTATCGAAATTTCAAAGCTATAATAAAGCAACAAAAACAACAACAGCAATGTTATTTGTTCCTTAATTAAAAACCTATTTTTTTTACATGTTTTCGAGTGTACAAACACGTATATTGGGCTCCATCATTTAAAAAAACAAAGAAATGAATTTATCGAAATTTCAAAGCTATAATAAAGCAACAAAAACAACAACAGCAATGTTATTTGTTCCTTAATTAAAAACCTATTTTTTTACATGTTTTCGAGTGTACAAACACGTATATTGGGCTCCATCATTTAAAAAAACAAAGAAATGAATTTATCGAAATTTCAAAGCTATAATAAAGCAACAAAAACAACAACAGCAATGTTATTTGTTCCTTAATTAAAAACCTATTTTTTTTACATGTTTTCGAGTGTACAAACACGTATATTGGGCTCCATCATTAAAAAAAAAACAATTTAATTTAATTAATTTTCCGAAATTGTAAAGCTATAATAAAATAACAATAACAAACAACAGCAATGTTATTTGTTCCTAAAACCTGGATTTGTTTACAGTTTTTGCTTGTAAAACAGAAAGCTTATATTGGGTTTCTTCATATAAACAAATGCGGCGTTCCTTTTTGAACCAATACAGCTTGACTCCATAAAAAAAGAATCTACATTAGTCTCTTAAAATGATTCAACAACATTAATCTAAAGCTCAAATAGACTAGAATTTTTCTCGCTTTAAATAAAGAATATCCGTTGTTTCGTTTTCGTTTTTGATTGTAACCTGAGTGTAAGTTGACTAGAAGAAAAGAGAATCTCCATTAATCTCTTAAAAGGATTCAACAACATTAATCTAAAGCTGAATTAATAGACTATAATTTTTCTCGCTTTAAATAAGAGATACAGTAAAAACCCGCACATAAGAACACCCATTTTTGAAGTTCAGGCTGATTTTGTTCTTATGTATCGAGTGTTTACTGAAAAATCAGCCTGAAGGTGTTCTTAAGGTGTTCTTAAAATACATGTTTCTAAAATATATATTACTATATAGACTACCAATACATGTAGATGATATCAATGTGTAAGTTCAAAAATGGTATTAAAAAAAATCTTGACTGCAATAACAATATCAAAAGAGTAGAAAAATAAATTATTGTCAGGTCAGGCTAGCTTCGAGTCTGCTACTCAGGTAACACTGTAATCCAGTACAATACAACCTGTTGCAATTAAACTCTATTACTGCAATACAGGTCTAGCACATAAATATTGATCTTATTTTTTTAAGAACACTTTTTAATTTTTCAGGCTGATGATGTTCTTATTTACATGGTACTTTAATTAAAACGCCAAAATTCAGGCTGGGTGTTCTTAACCCTCTTGTTCTTCTTATATGCGGGTTTTTACTGTATCCGTTGTTTCGGTTTTTTTTTTGCTTGGAATCGAAGTGTAGGTTGACTATAAAAAAAGAGAATCTTTATTTATCTTTTAAAAGGTTTCAATCTAATAACATTAATCCAAAGGTCAAATAAACTATAATTTTTCTTGCTTTAATTAGAAAGGAATTTGTTTATTTTTTCTCGCTTTTAAAAAGGGATTTGTATTTTCCCCCTCGATTTTAGAAAGGGGTGTGGGTTTTTTTTCTCGATTTAAAAAAGAGATTTATTTTTTAATAATTTTTTTCTCGCTTTAAGAAAGGGATTTTTTCCATCTCGATTTAGTAAAGGGATTTTTTTTTCGTGATGTCGTGATAAAGCTCATTACTATCACACCATGTTCTTCACGTTATGTCGACACACTATTATTTGTTAGCATTAAAAAAAAAAAAAACTTCAATTATTGTCGAAGTGCAAGCTTAAGTGATTCTAACGGCGAAATCAAAGCAACAAGATACCAAAGTCGGAGCGATTCAGGATATTAAAAGGCTTCCACATTGTGTCCTCTCCTGCTGTTAACGTTATTCGATTCATACGCCTACAGCATTTTCAAGCATGGTTGTCGGAGCTAATACTGCGAGAGCACTCAATAAATATTTGAAAGGAATTGTATCGTAGGATCTTGAAAAAGCTAGCGGCTTTTAGATATATGTAATATTTTTTTCAGTATTTCTCTTAGTCTATCTCTTTTATTCCGACGAAGGGCTAAAGCTCGAAACGTCAGCCAGTTAAGGCCGCTTCAAAGCAAAGGCAAATCCACGTTCAGAATTTTATTTGACCGCCTCAAAATATTTCAATCACTATAAAATTTAGAGGCGCACTTGAAAATATGGTGAACTTTTGATAGCTAAAAAATAAAAATAAATCTATCTCAGATTTTTTCGTTAGCGTGCTCAGAAGTAAAAGTTAGAAGTTTTGCACAAAAACTGACAAACTTTTGCCGATTTATATCCTTTCCCAAAAAACATCCCGTGGACTAAATTTGTTGAAATTCACAGACAATGTAGAAAAATGTCCTGTTAATACCTGGCTGGAAGGATTTTGATTTATCTTTTCAAAGTCCGTTGTTATCGGTAAATATTATAAAACAATGATTTTTTGCACTGAAAAAAATTGTCCCGTTTTTATTCAAAATCGGTTAAATGAATTTTTTTTAAACTTTGCCAGATTGTTGACCTAGGTACCAGCTTTAAAGTAGGCTATGTGGTTTTAAAAGTTTAGGTCGATTTTTCCCAAAAATAGGCTACATAGAAATTCGGCGGCGTTATCATTTGTCGGCTAATATATTGTCGATTTTATTAAAAATAATATTTTTAAAAACTTTATTCTATAAGTAGGGAAGTGTTAAAAAATATTGTCAAAATACCCTCTGACGTGGGAGCTACGGCCTTGCAAACGTCGCCGGGTGAGCGCGAACATTAATGACTCGAGCCTCCCTAAGTTAACATTTTTTACGGTGTTACAAATTTCATTCTATTACCTATCGTTTATATCAAACACCGACACAGCCTATACTAGTTTACTCGCTAGTTTCTATTTCTATTTTTCACGGTGTTACAAATTTCAATCTATTACCTATCGTTTATATCAAACACCGACGCAGCCTATACTAGTTTACTTTCTAGATTCCAATTATATTATTGATAAGTAATATTGACGAGAATTATCATTGTAAGTTCCTTCATTCTTTAGATGTAGATATAAGTGTCTATAATATCTCAACAATAACCTCCATGTTCTTGACGAGAATAATAATTTCAAGCACATCCATTTTCAGTGTTTATATGTATGTCTATTGTATATTTAACAGCAGCCTCCATGTTCTTGACAAGAAAAGTGATTATTCCTCGACCGTGATCTTTCGTGGTTAGATATGTACCCATAATACCTCAACAATAACCTCCATGTTCTTGATGAGAATATTAATTGCAAGCACCTCGATTATAAGTGCTTAGATGTTTATGTGTCTAATTATAATATCTCAACAATAACCTCCATGTTCTTGACAATAATAATATAATTGTAAGCACCTCGATTTTTCATTCTAGATGCATGCCTATTATATCTCAACAATAACCTCCATGTTCTTGATGGAAATAATGTTTGTAAGCACCTCGATATATTATTCGTGTTTAGATTTATGCCCATAATATCTTAACAATATCCCCAAGTTCTTGACGAGAATAATAATTGTCAGCACCTCGATTTTTCGTGTTTGGATATATGACCATAGTAACTCAACAATAACCTCCATGTTCTTGACGAGAACAATAATTGTAAGCACCTCGATTACATTCGTTTTTAGTTGTATCTCAACAATAGCCTCCGTGTTAATTCTAAGCATCTCTTCATATATACCTATAATGTCTTACCGTCTTAGTCTGTGCTATTTTCTATGACAACCTTTTTGAAATCGGTGTAATTGCGTGGATTGTCTATTTTGTTTTTCTTTGATCTCAATGAGGCCAACAATTTAATTTAATAAAAACCAAAACCTGCTACTTTTGTTAATTCGTAATTAAGGTAGTTCGGGCGTCATAGATTCCTTCATTAGACCGTTTTGAAACTTCTCATGTAAAAAGAGCAAACTAAGTAAAGTTCAAAACTAAAATAAAAATAATGGGTCACCGTAATCGTTTCGGAGATAAGGGCGGTAGACTGGGGCCCATTTTGGTCATTTTTTGTGACAAAAATTGTCGGAATTTGAAACATTAAACGCTATTTATTCTATTTTTTTCCGATAACAAACTTTTTAACAAGTATTTACAAAAGAAAGGCACATTCCTAACAAACATATTATTTGCCATGTTTTACTCAAGGCAAAAAACTACAGCGAAAAGTACGTGCATGTCGAGAATTTTGATCCAAAAATATACTCAATTCAAAATGTGAAAACGATATCATTTTTATTTCACGGAATGAAAAGTTCTGATAAGGGAAATCCAACTATAAAATAAAAATGGGGTGACACCACGCTCTTTTCCGAGTTATAGCACGAAAACCGTTTAACATTTTTATTTTGTGAACCTTTTTTTTGTCCGTGCGGGACTGGTAACTAGTTCCCTATAAGATCATCGAAACAAACTTTAACATTTTTTGGTTCTCTGGTATCTTTAGAATCGATGTAAAGCTAATTATGACCAGTTTCATTCGTAAATCATGCCCAAAACACTAATTTATGTGACGCATTATAGTTCCAAAAATCGCCACTAAAACGACGCGGATTTGAACGCGAAAAAATAATGACATTAACGAAAAATCTTGATTTCTCGTGAACGCGGGTCTAAATTCAGGAGGTGTTTTGCAGAGTTGATGTGCTTGTCTTGTGAATGCATAACGTTTCCATTATTTTCAAATCGGAAAATAATAAAAGCTACTGAAAAAAAGATTATGTGAATTTTACGTACAACGGCTGGGTCCCGAACTACCTTAAAGCATGTCTTCATATATACCCATAGTGCCTCAGTCTCCGTCTTAGTCTGTGTTTTTTTTTCTCTGACAACCTTTTTGAAATCGGTATATTTGCATGAATTGAACTGTCGTTTATGTATTTCTTTGATCTCGGTGAGTCAATCATAACATAGTACCCAAAATACCTTCCCGTCTTAGTCTGTGTTTTTCTTTGACAACCTTTTTGAAATCGATGTATTTGCGTGAACTGTCGTTTATGTATTTCTTTGATCTCAGTGAGGTCAATGATTAAATTTAAACTTAATAAAAATCACAACTTGCTACTTTTGTTTCGTATATGGAAGAAAACAGTTAATGTGTGTTTCGATTTATTACGAGCCGTTTCATGCTGAACGAACATAACTCCCCTGGCTTGCAAGAAAACCTTTAAAAAGTGGAAATCCTGAAGGATTGGATTAGTTCACAATTATTTGGGCAGATTGAGAGGAACACTGACAACGTACGAATGCAGATATAATCCTGGAAGTTTAACGAAAAGGTATTTATGCTGGTTAAAATGTGTAAACGGCTGCATTGGAAGGGGATAACCTTTCTGGAATGACAAAACGGTTTAACATTTTTTTTTATCTGATTTTTTTTTTTAATATTTAGTCATAGAATTTGAAAAGAATATTCAATAACTAAATTTGCCGAAAAAGGAAATTGTGCTGATTTTTTGGGGTTAAAATGTCTAAATGTCTACATAATTATAAGAAGTAAAAAGCGTTTCTGGAACGACAAAACGTTTAACATTCATTCCCCTTATTGTTATTATTTTTTTATTATATCTTTTTTATTTTGAGTATTTAGCCAGTCATAGATTTTGAAAGAATATTCAATAACTAAATTTGCCGAAAAAGGAAATTGTGCTCATTTTTGGTGTTAAAATGTCTACATATTTATAAGAAGTAGAAAGCGTTTCTGGAATGACAAAACGTTTAACATTTATGATCATGCTTACTTTTTATTTTATCTTTTTATGATTGTTTAGTAATAGATTTTGAAAGAATATTTTATAACTTAATTTGCCGAAAAAGGAAATCATGTTGATTTTTTGGTTTAAAATGTGTCTACATATAGAAAACGTTTCTGAAATGAATAAACGTTTAACATTTTGAGCATTTAGTCTATGATTTTTAAAATAAAATTTGTTATCTAAATCTGGAAAAAGGGGGGCTGGGGGTCTAAAAGTTTGAGATTTCCTGTGAAGAGAAGAGTGACAAATTTAAAGATCAACTGAGATGATAAAAGTTAGAGTATTCCATATATAAATATGAAAAAAGGAGATCTAAAATTAAAGTTTCTATGATGTCAAATAACTTTAAAAATTCAATATCACAGTGCTAGAACAGTGACAAAAGGACAAATAGATGATGACTACTATTTTCTTTTTCTTTCTCGATTTAACTCTTTGCCTACGGAGACTATTATTGGATTTTTGACTGTTTTTAATGCGAAAAGTAAAAAAAATCGATTTCAATTCCAAATAAGGCGTTGTCAGAGAAACTGTTGCTGGTTCGAATTACCGATGGCTCAAGGGTTCTAGGAACGCCTTGCGGATTTTAGCTCGTCAGATTCCGAGTCAACACTTCGACCCTGAATTGAGCTAAAATCCAGTTTCTAAGTGCTTTTTTCAGTCATTTGCTACTACAAGAGCCCCTAGTCATGCATCATTAAGTTTTTCTAGGTGGTGGAGACGCTCTTTTGGACGAATTCGAAGGTGGAAGACGATTTTACAAAGAAAATAGCGCCAGCAGCTATGTCTATTGACAATGGCGTCGTTGGAGTAAAATCGCTTTCCTGGTCGTCTTGTAGTAGATACCAGAACCAACCAAGGCAATTTTGGTGATTTTCGCCTTATAAAGATGGCAATCGGTGCAATTTTTGTCCGGTTGGAGCGGGTGACTGGGCACTTATAAAAAATCTATAAAGAATTGTGGTCTGGGCCATGTGCTGTCGAACATTTGCATAATTACCCACAATGCTTTTCGTTATTAAATGGAGAAACGCGTTTTGGCGTTAGTAGGCTAAAAGAAACGGCTGTTGTGCGGCTCGTGGAAGATGTTAGATCATAAAAAAATAAGAAATCAAAAGAGCTGGGGCTAATGTGTTCTGTGAATGCCGAATTTTGCTTTTTAAATGATATTATTGGTATAAAAAACAGAGGTGAAAACTGACGTTTATCGAGGTTGTTCTATGGCGCAAAAACGCACATTTTAACGTTCACCTTAACACAAAGGACTCTGTAGTTTATAAATACGGATCTCAGTCGATCAATTAAGTGTCAGATGTTGTGGAACTTACCAGGCAACACAGATAACTATATATTAGAGCCATGACTTTCAAAGCGAGAAAGCTACAATTTTTGAAGTCACCAGTCCTGAGGGACTGGTTTTTAAAGGCGCAGTAGGGAAAGAGTTAAGAAAGGGATTTTTAAATTTTTTTCTCGATTTGAGAAAGTGTTTTTTTTTTTAATTTTTTGATGATGATGTCATATAACTTAAAAAATTGAATATAACAGTCCTAGAAGAAAAACAAAAGGTCAAATAGATGATGACAACTTTTTGGTGGCAGCGGTGACGAAGTGGTATACCGCGCATATCTCACTGCTGTAATCTATGCCCGAACAATCTGTTTGATGTCTTCATTTTACGTATGTCACAAGGGGTTTTCTTCGGGTTATCCGGCTTTCCTCCCTCACTTGTGTCTGGATAAATACATTGAGATGTTAATGTTAAAAATGATTGATTTATTTAAGATTTTCTGCACAATCGAAATATTTACAACTTCAAGAGTGGAAACAGATAGCAGACAATAATAAGAGAATCAAAAATGAGTTATTTACGAAAGAGAGACAATTTACAGCCGCATGATATGATCAAAGAGGCACTTCTAGTACGCAATCAAACAATTTTTTTTAACAACAGATCAAGAATTAATAACTAAAGACGAAATTTGCCACTCCAAGATCAGAGACTCGCGAAGTCGATCAAACAGACTATTTTATTTTCATCAAAAGCTTAATTTGGGTCATTAATTATAAAAGATTACCAACAATATGCCTTTTGCAACAATTTTTTTTAAAAACAGATCAAGAATCAATAAGACGAAATTTGCCACTCCAAGATCAGAGACTCGCGAAGTCGATCAAACAGACTATTTTATTTTCATCAAAAGCTTAATTTGGGTCATTAATTATAAAAGATTACCAACAATATGCCTTTTGCAACAATTTTTTTTAAAAACAGATCAAGAATCAATAAGACGAAATTTGCCACTCCAAGATCAGAGACTCGCGAAGTCGATCAAACAGACTATTTTATTTTCATCAAAAGCTTAATTTGGGTCATTAAGTATAAAAGATTACCAACAATATGCCTTTTGCAACTGCTGGTCACGTGACCCTACCCCTTTCGAATCTAGCAGCTGTGTCAAAATTAACATCAGAAATAAAAAGAGCACCTCAATATTAATTAGTATATAGGAAGGCAAAATTTTAGCTCATAATGTTGAGTATAGGTGAAATAGAATTAAATATAAACATCTAAACAGGTCACGTGGCCCTACCCCTTTCGAATCGAGCAGCTGTGTCAAAATAATCATCAGAAATGAAAAGAGCACCTTGATATTAGTATATAAGAACGCAAAGTTTTAGCCCATAATGTTTAGTATATGAGAAATCGCATTAAGCGATATAAAATTAAATATTTTATAAGGATTTGTATGGAAAATATATGCTTTGGATTGCAAAGCTTGTTATGACTCGGAGACGTTATTTCTTCTCATTTAATTTCTAAATACACAACACATTTTGTGATTCATTCTACAAAAAAAAAACAAGTATAACAAGTGTTTTTAGTGTGCGCACTACACTCTCTTTTCGCGAGAGCACGCCGTCGGCTTCCTGGGAGACCAGCTTACCTCTAGCTAAACGAACTACCTACGCTAAATATATATACACCTAATTGCAAGAATGTTGTCCTGACTTTTGTGATTTAGTGGGAAAGGAATTAATTAAAAGACAAAAGAAGATCACTCAAGCTGAAACTCTTTTTTTGTTATTCTTGATATTCTTTTGTTATTAAATTACTAATGTTCTTTTTTCATATGACAACATTACTGCAATTGGATGTATTTTTTTTGGTATTTCTATATTGGTATTTATGACGTCAAATGAATTAGGTGCTTTGTAAGGGTCACGGAAAGCACCCCTTATCGTTAATTACCTTGGCTATGGATCAATGTGAGCTGATTGAAGTGGTATTAGATTTCATTTCCGAACAATTTTCTATTAAGCGATTTGTTTTTGAAGATATTAATTTTGGGAAAATCTTGTTTTGCGGTTTGATAGAAATATTAATTTGCTTGTTTGTTTGTTTATTTTTTTGTGTTTGTTTGTTTGTTCGTCCGTTCTATCGTTTGTTTGTTCGTCCGTCCGTCGATTCGTTTGTTTGTTCGTTCGTTCGTTCCTTCGCCAGTCCGTTCGTTCTTCGTTCTTTGTTTGTTTGTTTGTTTGTTTGTTTGTTCGTTCGTTCGTTCGTTCGTTCGTTCGTTCGTTCGTCAGTCGGTTCGTTCGTTCGTTTGTTTGTTTGTTTGTTTGTTTGTTTGTTTGTTTGTTTGTTTGTTTGTTTGTTTGTTTGTTTGTTTGTTTGTTTGTTTGTTTGTTTGTTTGTTTGTTTGTTTGTTTGTTTGTTTGTTTGTTTGTTTGTTTGTTTGTTTGTTTGTTTGTTTGTTTGTTTGTTTGTTTGTTTGTTCGTTCGTTCGTTCGTTCGCCAGTTCGTTCGTTCTTTCGTTCGTTCGTTCGTTCGTTCGTTCGTAGTTTGTTTGTTTGTTCGTTCGTTTGTTCTTTGTTTCTTCATTTTGATTCTTTAATTTGTTTGTTCGTTCGTTCGTTTGTTCGTTCGTTCGTTCGTTCGTTCGTTCGTTCGTTCGTTCGTTCGTTCGTTCGTTCGTTCGTTCGTTCGTTTGTTCGTTCGTTCGTTCGTTCGTTCTTAGTTTGTTTGTTTGTTCGTTCGTTTGTTCTTTGTTTCTTCATTTTGATTCTTTAATTTGTTTGTTTGTTTGTTTGCATTTTGTTCGTTCGTTTGTTCTTTGTTTCTTCATTTTAATTCTTTAATTTGTTTGTTTGTTTGTTCGTTCGTTTATTCGTTCGTTCGTTCGTTCGTTCGTTCGTTCGTTCGTTCGTTCGTTCGGTTCTTTGTTTTTTCACTTTATTTCTTTAATTTGTTTGCTCGTTCGTTTTTTTGGGTTGTACGTGTTTGCTCGCTCGTTCGTTCGTTTGTCACTTGTTTTAAACAGTATTTCCACCTCAATATCGGGATAATCATTAATATGAGACATAACAAATTGTCACTTTTTCACATTGGTTGTAGACTCTTTGTCTGTCAGCTGTGAGATCAGTTTTGTAAACCACAGAGAGAATTGCACCAGCTTATTCTAATAGCCCATCTTTTTACTCCGACGAATGATTAACGTCCTAAACGTCAGTAAGTAACACTCTCTTTTATACGGTATATAAATGGAAACTAGCGAGTAAACTAGTATAGACTGCGTCGGTGTTTGATATAAATGATAGGTAATATTATGAAATTTGTATCAACGTAAAAAATGTTGACTTAACTTT
This sequence comes from Metridium senile, assembly GCA_949775045.1. NCBI lineage: Eukaryota > Metazoa > Cnidaria > Anthozoa > Actiniaria > Metridiidae > Metridium > Metridium senile. The sequence goes on from OX459110.1 coordinate 3,024,419, forward strand.
ACTGACGTTTCGAGCTTTAGCCCTTCGTCGGAGTAAAAGTGGTGTATAAGTTACCATTTTAACTCCGACGAATAGTTAATGTCCTAAACGTCAGTAAGTAACACTCTCTTTTATACGGTTACCATTTTTACTCCGACGAATGATTAATGTCCTAAACGTCAGTAAGTAACACTTTCTTTTATACGGTTACCATTTTTACTCCGACGAATGATTAATGTCCTAAACGTCAGTAAGTAACACTTTCTTTTATACGGTTACCATTTTTACTCCGACGAATGATTAATGTCCTAAACGTCAGTAAGTAACACTTTCTTTTATACGGTTACCATTTTTACTCCGACGAATGATTAATGTCCTAAACGTCAGTAAGTAACACTTTCTTTTATACGGTTACCATTTTTACTCCGACGAATGATTAATGTCCTAAACGTCAGTAAGTAACACTTTCTTTTATACGGTTACCATTTTTACTCCGACGAATGATTAATGTCCTAAACGTCAGTAAGTAACACTCTCTTTTATACGGTTACCATTTTTACTCCGACGAATGATTAATGTCCTAAACGTCAGTAAGTAACACTCTCTTTTATACGATGTATAAGTTCAATCAATCAACATCTCCTCGTTTTTCTTTGAAAAACATTTAGGTCCTACTTTACTAAATAGCTAAGACTCAACCAGTTTGTTGATGGTACGTGTGAAGCAGGCTTTCAAAATGTGTGATGGTTGATGGAGCTTGGAGCGTTTATATATGGATCTTGTAAGGGTGAAAGTTACCATTTTTACCAAGTAATGCTAGCCAAGTACCCCCGTGTTCTTCGTGACGAGAAAAATAGTTTTGTTTAAACTACGATTATTTAATGTGTGAATTTCTTAATTAATCGTGAAATGACTTATCGCCTTGGACAATCTTTTTGAAATAGGTGTATGCCAATAATTTTTTCCGCCTTGAAATACTGATCCTATCGCCTTGGTAACGGCTTTTTGAAGGTGTATGCGGCCTATAATATATTTTTGTCTTAAAATAACCTATCGCCTTGGAGAACCTTTCTGAAATAAGTATATGCCTATAATTCCTTTCTGTCTTGAAATGAACTATCGCCTTGGACAACCTTTTTGAAATAGGTGTATGCCTATAATTCCTTTTCTTATTGAAGTGACCGACCGCCTTGAACATCCTTTTTGAAATAGGTGTATGCCTATAATATATTTGTATCTTGGAATGACCTATCATTTTTGGACAACCTTTTTCAAGAGATAGATGTATGTCTATAATTTCGTTTAGTCTTATAGACTGATTCTTTAAGCTATCAACCCTTTTAGAATAAGCTGTTCAAACTGATTCTTGCACAAGTTATATCCTAGCTGGTGCTATTTTTTTTGATAATCTTTAATTAAATCTTTTTAAAAAGTTGAGTAATTAAATCTGTGTTGTCGAGATCTGAGAACCGTAGCGCCAAATAGTCCTTCTTAAAACATATATGCGGCGTATTTTAAGTAATTAATTATCGTTTAAATATTTTACAAAGGATGGATGTTATTACAAAATCAAACAAGACAGCGTCTGATTGAGGTTAACAAACACGGATCATCAAAACAAAAGTCATATTAGTAAGACAGCACCCTGGGGTATAGTCCAAAATATTTGCTATACGGGCATTTGTTATTTGTGCATGCACTGGATAAGATTTTTGGCCGTACTGTCTTGAATATTTCCCCCGTAAATTTGCCGAACATATACACATATATACAATGGCGAAGAACAATCGTTTAATGCTTAAAAAATTATTTTAAACACAAAAGTAAAAAATTCAAAAAGTAAAAATAACCAGCCTTTTGTGAAGAAAAACTGTTCATTTCTTACTTCTAAACGCGAGGTGGTTATCGAGAAATAGTGTGAATTTCTCGACCAATCACCGCGAGTAATCACTTGTGTATGATTATGTTAATGATGATGATGATATTGATAACTGCGATAATGAGGATGATAATGATGGTAATAATAATGATGATATTGATAACTGCGATAATGAGGATGATAATGATAGTGATGGTGATGGTAATAATGATGATGATATTGATAACTGCGATAATGAGGATGATAATGATAGTGATGGTGATGGTAATAATGATGATGATATTGATAATAGCGATAATGAGGATGATAGTGATGGTAATAATAATGATGATATTGATAATAGCGATAATGAGGATGATAATGATGATCATGATGAGGATGTTGATGATGATGATGATGATGATGATAATGATGAGGATTTTGATGATGATGATGATGACAATGATATCAATGATGATGATAGGGCCACGCCTCGTTGGGACCACGAGTCCGTTAGCGTGTTCCCTCACCGTTTATAATTGTAGTTTTTTCTTTTTTCTTATTTTGTATTCAATGTTTGTACACTGTATTTGCTCTCGGTAAAATCCTCTAAATAAAAATAAAATGATATTGCTGCTAATTAACAATGACTATCTTGATGACTATGATGATGATATGATGAGGTTGATGACAATGATGATGATGATGATCTCAATATACTGAAGATAGCAACAATACCACGACATACAGCAAACATAACCCATGGAAGAAACGACTTATTATTAATAATGATGATGATATTACTGCTAATTAACAATGATTATCTTGATGACTATGATGATGATATGATGAGGTTGATGACAATGATGATGATGATGATCTCAATATACTGAAGATAGCAAGAATACCACGACATACAGCAAACATTAGCAATTTGTTGTTATATAAGTCAGTATAATGTATATGTACACCTTGGGGCAGTAATATCTTAGCTTGAATGACAAGCCAATAAATGACTTCTTAAAGATTAGGAAGATCAGAATTAATCCTTCAAGTCATATATAAATGGCACTGTTATAAAAATAGAAATGACAGTTTTTCATCAATGTTTGCTTTGAAGCTGGATTTTAATCCAAAATCGGTAAGTTTAATGTTATGGTTTGTATGAGACCTGATCTTTACTCTGAAAAACGATAACGACCCTTAATTTCAGTAAATGAAACTCGCTTTTTTTGCTATTTAATTTTTCAGATATTTCGACTGATTAGGGCCGTTTAACATCAAAAACGCCAGTAAGTAAAATTATCTTTTAAACGGTGTTGCCCTGCTAACAGGGGCATTTAATTTTACTCCAACGAAGGAGTTGAGCTTAAAAATGTCAGCCCGAAAACGTAAGGAACACTCTCTTTCACACGGTGCATAAGTTACCATTTTTCTAGTACACCGACGAAGGATCAAATGTCGCAAAATGTCAGTAAGTAACTCTCTCTTTTATATGGTGCAAAAGTTACCATTTTACTCCAACGAACTACGCTCGATCGCGAAACTGTAATTAGCATGGCACTTTCTTTTAAACGACTTTTAAGATACCATTAATGATTCTTCAACGAAGTATTATAATTGAAGTCCCAACCCCAGTAAGTAACACTCTCCTTTATATGGTGCAAAAGTTACCATTTTCCTTCAGCGAATTGAACCTCAGCTCAGTAAGTAACACACTCTTTTATACAATAGTGAAATGAAATGCGTTCGGTACATAAGTGAAATACTCTTTTATACGGTGTATAAGTTACAATTTCTACTACAACGTTTGATTAACGTCCTAAACGTCAGTAAGTAACATTCTCTTTTATACGGTGTATAAGTTACTATTTTTACATCGACAAAGACTTTAATTTACATCCGAATCGAAACGTCAGTAATTAAGAAACGCCGACAACGCTTCCTTCTATAAGGTTTCGAAATTTCCATTTACACTCTTACAAAGAATTATCACAGTTATATTGAATCCTACTTTATTAAGTGTATATATAATAATACAATGATCGAGATAATACTGATAGAGAATGAATGTAAAAGATATCGACAAAAACAACATCTTATTGTGATGTAAAAATAGCCAAAGTTGACTTAATAGTTTTATAGTTGAAATGGTGTGTGGGTTGATAACCAATCTATTGTTACAATCATTTAAGTGCACTGAACCACGAAACATTTCAGACAAATAAATTTCAGGGATTTTTTTAGGGATTTTCCAGGGATTTTTTCAGGGATTTTTCCAGGGAATTTTTTAGGGATTTTTTCAGGGATTTCCCAGGCATTTTTCCAGGCATTTTTTCAGGGATTTTTCCAGGGAATTTTTCAGGGATTTTTCCAGGGAATTTTTCAGGGATTTTTCCAGGAAATTTTCTAGGGATTTTTTCAGGGATTTTTCAGGGAAACATGTATTTTTCAATGCCTTAATAACTGGTAATGATATGGATTCATGGATTTTTTTTAGGAACTTTTTCCAGGGATTTCTCCAGGAGTTTTTCAGGTAAAAATGTATTTTTCTATGATTTTAACTGATAATGATATAGCAAGGGAGGCAATTAACTTATTGTTGATATATGAATTACTAGTTGTTAAGTTACCTCCCCAAGCTAATTGTATGAATTGGTAGACGGTCTACATAAGCTAATCGCTATTTTAACTGTACTCCGGCCCCGAGGGTGCGTTGAATATAGCGTCATTAAACTCCAAATGTCTACGACCATGGAGCTATTATCAAACCATTAGATTTATAAACCTATTTTAAAAAGGTTCTCATGGGCGATTGGCGATAGGACATATCGCCACTAGGACATGTGTCTCACCAAGATTCAAGAATATAACTTGAATAACGTGTTTAAGAAGTTCTTATTCTTGCTAAGAACACATAGGCTAGTGTTGAGATATTCCGTGTTGTTTGTAGTCCACGAAACCATTTTATACTCAGATGACTTATAACCGGCGACAAAATAACATATATCATTCAAAGAGTTCTCGAGGCTCTACTGTTTGCTCGATTTTGAATGCGAGTCTTGAAGAGAATGACCGAGAGATTACAGCGATAACAATCAGAAATCTTGAAAAGTACGGTGTTTTTTTTTTTCCACGCATATTCATGTATAATACATCAAAATGTCCGTAAAAGAATGGTGTTTTCGAATCCATGGCTACTTTTAAATAATTTTAAATATAGCCCATATTGTAACTTGACATGAGAATAGTCGCACAATCTCTCTTGTAAAAGTCATCAAACCGTTAACTTTCAACCCCCAAAAGTACGTGTACCTTTTTAACGGAAAGTAGATCAAAATCATTTGATAAGGTCAACAAAAGATTGAGGTAGCTGTATCCATGGCTACTTTTTTACTTTTCTGCAAATATTTTGAGAAAAGATCGAAAAAACACGATTTTGTGGCCTTATTTCTACCATTTTGACTAGGCGCATTGAAGCGTGACGTATAGCGGGTTTATAGCTGACCAAATGTTAACACGTCTTTTTCGATGCTACCATGTTTTTTAGTTTTTTTTGTTCAGTGACAGTACTAGTGTTGTTGGATAAAATTGTTATATATCAGGGTCGTTACGGATCAGGGATCACATGCCTGGCCGGGATCGGGACCACATAGTCTGAATCTGCTGGAATCAGGGATCACAGAAGAGGGATCGCCGGGATCGTACACTGCAAAAACGGCTGAGTAGGTACAACACAGTATATTGCGTTAACCATGCATTCAGGATAACACTTTATAGTGAGTAAACTCAACTCATTTTTGAGAGTAAACATAGATGAAGACGCACCATTGAGTACAATGTACTCAATATATTGAGTTTAACCTCACTTTTACTCAATAATGAGTTGGGTTTACTCACAATAGAGTTGGGTTTACTCACTATAAAGTGTTATCCTGAATGCATGGTTAACGCAATATACTGTGTTGTACCTACTCAGCCGTTTTTGCAGTGTATGAATAAATTCAGGGATCAAAATACGCGAGCTTTTAGGATCAGGGATCAAACTTTTGTGTAAAAAATCGTGACCATGTCAATCCCCTCGTCACGACCCTATAGCTAATATGTGTAAAACATAAGAGTTAATTTTACCAATTCTGAGACCAATCGTTATTAAAACAAATTAATATTTTGACAGTTTTAGCAAAATTTAGTTGAATTTACCTTTAATTAACCCGGTAATTTTTTGACCACATCGCGAAATTTAAGTCCCGCGCAAAAAGCTAGCTCGTTCGGTGCATTTTCTCGAAACTAAGTGCCCACGAGAATAATGTATTAGTTCTAGACAGGTGGCTTCGGATTGGTCAATTTTATTTGACGTCATATTGATGTAAAATCAAACGTCACCCGATATAGGTAGATTCATATCAAGTGATTTGTATTTATGAATTTTCTCATTCTATAGTCAACAACCATTTAGAAATCATCTGACTTTAAATCTCTTCTTATTTTCAGATCAACATGAACACCAGTGGCAATAGCTCTCTTAGTGCCTATTACGGTTGTTTCTCGATAAATTGTCTTCTCTCAAGTGCATGGGTCTGCATTATCGTTTCGTTCCTTTTCCTTCTCTTCGTGGCTTCTCTAATAGGTAACGTGTTGATTCTAGTTTTATTGAGTAAAGACCGCCAACTACGAGGACGCTCAAGTCCATCGCATATCAGCTTGGCAGTGGCTGATCTTCTGGCAACGATTTTCTGGCTGCCTTTCCTGATCATTGATATGTATATAGTCGAGAAGTGGGTGTTCGGACATGCGCTGTGTAAGATCGTCGCGTTCGTTCAAGTTTTATCTTTGGCATCTTCTTCTCTCAACCTATGTATTGTCACGGCAGAATGTTTCGCCGCTGTTTGGTTCCCGTTCTTTTTAAGAGTCCTCCCAAGGAAGAGAACCATCTTGATAACATCATGCGCCGTGGCCTGGTTCATCGCATTCATAGATAGCTTGGTCTACAATCAGTTTAAAACTTTGAAAAATTTTGATGGTGACACTTACTGTATGGAAATGTTCCCTGGTTCAACTTCACGTGAACTCTACGTCTACATTAACTCGAGCTTGATTGGCTTTGGCCCTTTGATAATAATCACGATATTGAACCTTCTCTGTATCTATCGACTCTGCCAAAGCAACACTTTGATTGCAAGACGTAGGCACTCTAAAGGAGGGACATACACTCGCTCAGCGACGAAAAAAATAATTACAATTTCGCTCATCTTTGTCATATGTCGAGCTCCTCTTCACATCTTTGAGCTGGCAGCTCTTTCTCCACAGGTGAAAATGTCAATGAACCCCACCGTATTTCTGGTTCTTTTTACTTTTTTCCATGGGTTGTACTTTTTCAGTGCCACCACCCATCCAGTGTTATTTGGACTAATGTCGGCCTATTACAGGGAAGCCTTTATTAGGAACTGCCCATGCTATTCCAAACGGCACAGACGAACCAGCACCTCAAAAACTTGCCAGACCACAAAGATACTAGAAACAGTCTTCTGACTAAAGGCCAGAAAATTAAAAAGGAACAAGGAAACCTATATTTGAACCTCATTCAGTGAAAGTTGCCTGAATTGCCAATGCTGGCAAGTAAATTGGTAATTGTTCTTGCATTGGAGAGCAGTCTAATCGACCGACACTGAGTGGTTGTAACCACAGTTAGTCAAGATAGTACTTTATTGTGCCAACATCCAAACCGTTTCATTTTGACTAGTGTCAGTTATATGTGAAAAACGTGCTTGGTAAGCTGCGAAATTTGCAATTGTTAGGACAAAAACTCACGCCGATCAAATACTTCTTAGAATACAAGAACTCTTGAAACGATATGTTGAAGAAAATTAAAGCATACTTTTGCTTGTGAAATCATCGACGCGGAGAGGAACTAGAGGCTAAAAGATTCGTGAGACAATATTCTGAACAAAGAAAATTGCTGTTAAAGTTGTCTGAGTAGTTGTTTCATAACGCGAAAACAAATTGAAGCAAAAGCTTGCTTTGGGTTGTATAATCCTCGACAGACGAACTAGAGACTCAACGATTCGAACAATATTCTGAACAGGGGTTACAACGAAATTTGCTGTTGAAGTTGTCTGATCGAGTTCTAGTTGTCGTTTCATAACGCGAAAACAAATTGAAGCAAAAGCTTGCTTTGGGTTGTATAATCCTCGACAGACGAACTAGAGACTCAATGATTCGAACAATATTCTGAACAGGGGTTACTAAACGAAATTTGCTGTTGAAGTTGTCTGATCGAGTTCTAGTTGTCGTTTCATAACGCAATAAAACAAATTAGCACATCAAAGACAGGCCGAATTAAAAATAACAATAATAATTTTTGGACAACGGAATAAAGTTTACAGCTGAGCTGATGTTAGCGTGTAAACTTCAAAAATATTGAATTGGGGAAAATGTTTTCACTGTTAACGGTCATAAAATAAGACACGCAAAAGGAAGACCAGCTTCCGTGATACCTTGGGTGAGTTGTTTATTCAAGAACCCGAGATGATCATCAGCATTTCAAAGACTTGTCAGGATCCAATTGTAATGAAAAAGACATTTTGACGTAGAGCTGCGGAACAAATGATACTAACAATTACGATTATAAGATCAAATATGACAACTACATGTGGCTGTTTAAAAAGGCACAGTGAGATTGTGCAAAATTTGATGGAATGATTGATGAATAAATACAGACATCTAAGCGCCTCTTAAAAGACTGGCCACGCCGTAAAAGAATAATTTATTACTAGCTGGATAAACGCTATATAGATTGTGCAAAATCTGATGGGGTGATTGATGAATAAATACAGTCATCTAAGCGCCTCCAAAAAGACTGGCCACACCGTAAAAACAATATTTTATTCAGTGGTTGGACAAAAGGAAAAAAAGGAGATTGCTGCGCAGCGGAAATTGTGTATTTTTAAAAAAAAATTAGTAACTGCACATCGCCCAAACGACTGGCCAGAACACAATGATGTTGAATTGGATGGATATGCAAAAGGAAATGAAATATCCATTTCTACGGCATGGGAATGAATCGCATTTGCGGATCAGTTAACCAGCTAAAAGGAAATTATATTTAAAAATCTTGCTAGCTTTTTGCTAAATCAGCACTTCAAAGACTGCACGACCTGAATTAATAAAAATCTGAATCAAAATTTTGACCCAGTAAGGGCTATAGACAATGTAACTTACATGTCCCTTATTTTAAAAACAAGCTATAATCAAGGAAATGTAAGATTAAAGTTAAAAACTGCTTAAAAATGAAGGCTGGCTTTATGTGCACTACAATCATCGCTGAAGTGATTGATTCAATAAACAACGAAGCATCAGTCTCAATGCTTTAATGCCTTAAAAACATATCCGACTTAATCCAAAGTCATCGGAAAACATTGGATTAACTCAATCAAAATAAAGTGCTTTATCAAAAAGCCCGCTTGCTGATGTAAAAAAAACTAACTGCCTTTGTAAATATAGCCAAGGAAAGTAATTTTAATTTAAAAAAAAAATAGTTTTAATTTAAAAAAATAGTTTTAATTTAAAAAATAGTTTTAATTTAAAAAAAGACAGCTTAAGCTTTAAAGATTGTAAATAATGCTGATGTCGTCAAATAAAGTTATTGTATTATATATTGTACTTTGATCACATGGTTTTTACATGCAGTTTTGTAATGATTTGCTTTTATGCATGGGTAACCTTGTTAAGACAGGTGTGTTAGAGGTATTCAGCTTTTAAGGTTTTAGATAATATACATTGATTCCATGACAGGAAATAGATCTTCAAGGAAATCATTTAATTACGAAAAATCGTGACATTAGAAACTCCTCACGTCGTCTGTAGATATATTATCAATCTAAAGAAAAAGGGCTCCTCTTTCCTTCTTGTTTTTGTTCTTCTTCGTTTTCTTCTTCTCCTTCTTCTTCTCCTTCCTCTTCTTCTTCTTTATCATCTTTTTCCTTCTTTTTCTTTTTCTTGTTCTTGTTCTTGTTTTTGTTCTTCATCTTCTTGTTCTTCTTTTTTTTCTTGTTCTTCTTTTTCATTTATTTTCTTCTTCTTCTTCTTCTCCTTCTTCTTCTTCTTCTTCTTCTTCTTCTTCTTCTTCTTCTTCTTCTTCTTCTTCTCCTTCTTCTTCATATTCTTCTTCTTCTTCTTCTTCTCCTTCTTCTTCATATTCTTCTTCTTCTTCTTCTTCTTCTTCTTCTTCTCCTTCTTCTTCTTCTTCATATTCTTCTTCTTCTTCTTCTTCTCCTTCTTCTTCATATTCTTCATCTTTATCCGCTACTTTTCTATTTTGACTACATCTAGGACTATAGCGTCCCTAGTGAATTGGTTAAGAGCATCTAAAGGATAATTGATTTGGTGACATTTTCTCGATATCGCTTCCTCTCTTACTGAACAGTAATACCGAAAACGATCACATTGGCGTTCAGAAATAATGCATCGTTAATCCTTCAAATGTCAGAAAGCAATTGCTAAAAACATGGCAAGTGCACAAAACTACCAAAATCTCAAGAATGTTAAAGGCACTTTCTTCTTTACGACTCAATAAAAGAAATGGACCTTTTGGAAGAGTAATGGAAAATGTTTTAAATGCCAATCAATGTCTAATAGCTAATGCAAGAAACAAACAGAAATTGTATAAAAACTTTAAAGTGCGAAGGCTATTTTTTAATGTCGCTTGACAGTTTTTTGCAATTGACTTAGTACTGTAAATTATTGCGTTTCCACTGATGAAAAACTGTAGTGTTTTACCAAATAAGATTTACATGTAAAAGCTTCACTTCACTTCACAAATTTCAATGTGTTACCTCTAAAATATATGGCAGAAAGTTACTTTTTATTGCACATTAGATGGTCAACATATCTAAATAACTTCTTGCTCCAGGCTTGTTTCTTAATACAAAATGGTGCAAAAAAAAAGTAATTAAATGCATTTAAGGATCGTAACACTTTGAAATCCACATCAAAAAGAATTCAATCTCTCACAAATGCTTTTCCGGATCCCTTAGTCTGAGATGATAAAATCAGAGGTGATCGCATTTCTAGTCGGTTTCCAAATTGATAAAGATGGACCATGGTCATTTCGTGCTGTATAGAAAACCACATCAAAAAGAAATCAATCTCAATCTCTTTAGTTATTAATTAAAATCAGAGGCGATCTCTCGCAATTCGCCGGAGTCGGTTTGAAAATAGACAAACATGGACCTTATAATTATAACAGAAAAATTCCGGGAACTGTGAGTGCGATTAGCATACACATCACTCCCAAATGCTTTTTCCCTGAATTTTTTTAGTTATTTGCTCGATGTTTTTGACCATATTAATATCTTATGATCACCTGAAATGTAATCAATTCCAAAACGAAAGTTTATTTTTTTATAAGAAAAACAAGCCCATTAAAAGTAACTTTCTGCCGAAAGGCAGATGAATAACGAAGCCGGTAAAATTACTATTGACCGAGTCAAAGTCAAGGTTATTATGCTGATTAATCGAGCCTGAGGAGGATAATTAATTTAGTGTATATACAAAGCGGATGATTTCAAACATATGACAATAATTACAAAACTTACAAATAAATCATAACCTCCTTTCATGGATATAGTGTTTGTGCTCTATTCCACAGTAGCAATTTGATTTTATTTCATGGATATAGTGTTTGCGCTCCATTCCACAGTAGCAATTTGATTTGATTTCATGGATATAGTGTTTGCGCTCTATGTACTTTGTTAATGTTCACAATGTAGAACAATAAAAAGTAATAAAATCCTGTAAAGAAACTAAATGATTGTGTGTCCTTGGGGTGTTAGTAATTTATAATTAAAAGTAATGAGTTCCCAAAAACAAATTAAAATTTCAATTAGGATATTTTTTAGTTGAAGTTAGTAAGTAAAATAGAATGGAATACAAATAAGCACAAAACAAAATTTTTTTTGGGGATTTTAAATTATATGAATTGAAGGATAAGGCCTCAAAAAAATAAAAAATAAAAAATAACTTTTGGGAGACTGATACTTAGTTCGTAAGAAGAATATAATGCAATACAAATAAGCACAAAACAAAATTGAAGGAAAAAATAAGGCCTCAGAGAAAAAATACAAAAAACTTTGGGGAGACCTAGACTTAGTTTGTAAGTAGAATATAATGGAATACAAACTAAAAAGCACAAAACAAAATCGTCTTGGTTGTTTTTAAAATGATATGAAGGATAAATAAGGACTCAGAGAAAAAATAAATGGGGAGACTTAGACTCAGACTCTAGACTCTAAATAGAATTCTGTTCAAATGTTCATTTTTGCAAAGTGCATTAATTTGGGTGATAACTTGTAAAGTACGAGACACATTTGCTATACTTAACGTTGATTATTCGCCGACAAAGTTCAGGGCTATGCTAATCAGATTTTATCGAGCCTGAGGAATTACTCTTAGTAAATAACTGTTTTAGTAGAATATAAATCAAAAGATGATTATTTAAGGGAAAAATAAAATATCCACTATTCCTAAAGAAAATCTATTGATTTTGTATTTCTAAAACCGCGTTAAACGTTACAGGTGATTTTAAAATAATAACCGAAAGCTTGCGAAGTAATCCGTGCGCGGGATTTTCTACAAACACCTGCATATTTGTAATATATGTAATCTGATTTATTATACAAGTAATTACAAAAATAATGTGCCTTGTCCAAATTATAGGCTGCAGATCATTGATGTTGAATATAGAATCTGAGAAACAAACGTAAAAATAAAATGTCAAATCTAGACATACCAAATACTAAATTGATATTTGCGTTTATATATAATATACTGTACAAAATTACTCGATTCTGATTGGACGAGAGGAGTACAATTAAATCGTAAATTGTACTCTGCAGGATACCAATTAGTTTTCAGTACGTATATCATTTAAATAAAAATCGCACGATCTTATCGTACAATTTTTTAATTAATAGATACTCGTGGTAGTTATCAAATTGGACCCGCCTGAAAGGCTCGTTCAATTTTGAAAACTTTCAAAACATCACTTGTCCCTCAAGATCGTGTGATTTCATATACTAATCTCGTTTGTCTCCGAATTGCTGGTGCCATTACTAATGTTGATAGTTAAACTCAAAGTCAAACTACAAATCTTGACAGAAATTGAGCATCCAAAGTTTAGCATGATAAATCGATGGCTTTAGAAGTCAAGATTTTAATGGATTATGTGTTTGCGTTCCACCTTGTTACGTACACCATTGATAGCCATTATAAATTTCCACTTAAAATATTTAATTTGCACAGTAGCAAATGCTATTGGAGATTATTGAATGGATAAAGTGTTTGCGTTCTATTCCACAGTAGCAATTTGAATAGTGTTTGCGCTTTTTTCCACAGTAGCATTTTGAATAATGTTTGCGCGCTATTCCACAGTAGCAATACGAAAAGTGTTTGCGCTCTATGTACAGTAGCAATTTGAATAGTGTTTGCGCTCTTTTCTATAGGAGCAATTATATTTTATTTCATGAATATAGTATTTGTGCTCTATTTCACAGTAGCAATTTGATATTATTCCACAGCAGCAATTTTATTTTATTTCATGGATATAGTGTTTGCTCTCTATTTCACAGTGGCATGCAATTTGATTTTATTTCATGGGTATAGTGTTTGCGCTCTATTCCACAGTAGCAATTTGAAATTAAAAGTGTTTGCGCTCTATTCCACAGTAGCAATTTGATTCTATTTCATGGATATAGTGTCTGCGCTCTATTACACAGTAGCAATTTGAAAAGTGTTTGCGCTCTATTCCACAGTAGCAATTCGATTTTATTTCATGGATAAAGTGCTTGCGCTCTATTACACAGTAGCAATTTGATTTTATTCCATATGGATATAGTGTTTGTGCTCCATTCAACAGTAGCAATCTGATTCTATTTCATGGATATGGTGTTTGTGCTCTATTCTACAGTAGCAATTGTATTTCATTTCATTCATATATTGTTTGTGCTCTAACTCCAGGCAGCTTCAGTGCGGGGGGCGTAAGGGATTGCGGTTGTGCGGTTTCTCGTTCTTTTTGGTGCGGTTAACTTGTTTCGCATTTTTTTCTCATTTATAGTTGCGGTTTTACAAAACTTGGTGGTTTGCGGTTTCTTTGTCAATTTGCATGGACTCGGTGAACGGCGAAAAACGTTTTTTTATTGAGACCGTTTTATCTTTTCTTTAGTTGTCTGCGATACTGATTAAGTTCCACTCCAAAAAACTAGTACACAATTACATGCAGCCCAGACTAATAACTTTTTGCAATACCGCAAAACCGCACCTATAAATAATAATAAGAAAAACGCGAAGAAATACAACGCGAAACTGCATAACCGCAAATTCTTACGCCCCCTCCCTGAAACTGTCTGGAGTTAGAGCGCAAACATTATATGAATGAAATAAAAGTTTTGAGGGGTATATGTTAATTTTATGAGAATTAAGTTGTTTCTCTCTCGCATAACCCTTTTGATATATGTTGTTATATACAGCTATTTAAAAAAACGTAGAATACTGAATACTGCATACTGAATAGTGCATTGCAAAACCAAAATGCATTTTGGGTATCGTTTAAGTAAAATAAATAATATTTAGTTATTTTATTCTTAGTGTACTCCATTCAAAACAATATACAAGCTAGTTATGGGGTGTAAATATCGCTGTATATGTATTATTTATTACGAATCAATGAGACCCACAATGCTCTTTGGTCTTGGAATGCACTATTCAGTATTCAACGTTTTTTGAATTAGCTGTATAATAAAAAAGAGCCATTGTCAACTTTAAAATAAATACTTGTCTATAAACCCTTTTATACACATCACATGATCATACATTGAATATATTGTATATTTATCCAGTTTTATTTATTTGCAAACCCCTATAAAAATCAAACAAAGTGCCACTAATCACCCCGTGATTCAAGTTCTTATGAAAAATTTGACTATTTCTAAGAAAGCCTGTGAAGAAATTGCGCGACGATTTGAACAATTTCCTGATAATTGACTATCAGAAGGTAGAAATATATCCTAATTTGTTACCATTAGTATCCTAATTAGTCAGTTTTAACACTTGTGTTACCATATTTTACTCGAATAAGCGCCGCCTTTTAGCTGTAATGCTACTCTAGAACAGCTGCATTTATCAAAAGCTATATTCTTCAGTTCAAAGTAATTATATTTTACCGCTCACCAATTAAGATCTGATCAAGAAGGGGAAAGTGAAAAAGATCGAGAAAAATTTAATTAGCGCCGCGGCGCTTATTCGAGTAAATACATTATGCCGGAAGATTTCTGAGACTTAAGGACGTTCGCGGGCAAATGATTATCAATCAAGTTTAATGAGCAAATAAAACATGGGTTTCTTTTTAGGAGTGAGATAATCTCAAAGTGCAGCCTTTTTCTTGTCAAAAATCGCCTGCGCGCAATACGAACCATTCGAGTGAAAAAGTCATTTTTTGATAGAAAGCCCAAATGGATTGCCAAACATTTCTTGGAAAAAACGTCTAATAACCTATAGATTAATATTTATATGAATAAATACAACTAACCCTTTGAATTTTGGCTCGAATTCGCAGCCATCATGAAACATTCGGTGACGCTTTCGATCGATAAAAGATTGACATTTTTATCCGAATACGTCTATCATTTGATATTTAACCATAACTTTTTCTTCAAATTTTGAACACACACTGCTTTTTTAATGCTTTACAAATTTTCAAAATAAAAAATGGGGGTCACCGTATTTGTTTCCGAGATATTGCGCTGCAAACGTTTAAAACCATACAATATGCGGTCGCCATTTTGTTTCGTGGAACGCCTGGACGATTTTTTTAATGAAACGAAATCATTAAGACGTTCCAAAGCGCACGCAGAAAGGATGCGTAGAAACAATGCCCGCGAACGTCCTTAAGTATAGTTGTTATTAATAGTAGTACTATTTTAGTGTTCAATTAATGATTGCTTATTAACAAATGAATGGAATCGCTTCAGCTTACTAATCCTTTTGGTGTAGGGTTTTATCACTGTGATCTACGATCGCTTTCAGTAAGAAATACCTTGAGCAATTAGGGATGTACTTAAAAAAATTAGATGAATCCACATTTAAAAAGTGATCTAGAATAAGATGTCTTAAGGACGAGACACAGGCGCCAAACATGAAACCAGCACCACGTTCACGGGAAATAATTATCAAATTAAATCCAAAACTTGACATAAACTCTTTAAAAAAGGGCGTAATATTTCTTATTATAGGACTATTTTCGAATTAGATTTACTATCTTTATGCACATCTAATTAAAAAAAAATAAAAAACCTGACATAAACTATTTTAAAAGGGCATAATATTTCTTATTATAGGACTATTTTCGAATTAGATTTACTATCTTTATGCACATCTAATTAAAAATAAATAAAAAACCTGACATAAACTATTTTAAAAGGGCATAATATTTCTTATTATAGGACTATTTTCGAATTAGATTTACTATCTTTATGCACATCTAATTAAAAAAAATCAAAAACCTGACATAAACTGTTTTAAAAGGGCGTAATATTTCTTATTATAGGAACTATTTTCGAATTAGAATTACTATCTTTATGCACATCTAGTTTAAAAAATCAAAAACCTGACATAAACTATTTTAAAAGGGCATAATATTTCTTATTATAGGACTATTTTCGAATTAGATTTCCTATCTTTATGCATGTGCCATTTTAAACTCTGCACGCATCCAAGAAAAAGTTGGTCTTTCAAATGTATACTATTTTACTCATTATTAACGCTCATTTTTTGTAAGTTTATCGTACTGTTAATCGAATGTGGCAAATTTCATTCTGCGCGAGCATCCAAGAAAAAAAAGAAGAACGAAAACTGGTCTTTCAAATGTCTACTATTTTCCCCTCTTATTGCTCATTATTTGTCCGTCTATCTTTATATATTGTCAATCCAAATCTAGTTTTCTTTATAAACGTTTATATTCGGAACATTTTTTTATGCATGTGTCATATTTCACTCTTGGCGCGCATCCAAGAAAAAAAAAAAAGGAACGACAAAAATTCCTTTTTCAAATTTTCCCGTTTATTATTGTTCATTTTTGTACGTTGATCTTTATTGTTACTCGAAATTTGTTCCTCTTTGTAAACGTTTATGTTCAGAACATTTTTTATGCACGTGTTATATTTCACTCTATATAGGTGCGCATATAAGAAAAAAAAGAACGAAAAAATCGTCTGTCAAATGGCTATTTTTCCCCTTCATTGTTATTCTTTTATTGTACGTTTATCGTATACATTTTTTATCTTTTGTTAAAATGTTTTTTCTATATCGGCTTTAATTTGTAAAAGGTTTCCTGTTCGAAAAACGTGCTTTTCTTATCTTCATCGGTTATAATTGATTTAAACTTTTAATTGTTTCTAAACTTGTATCCTCCCTCTATTGTCTTTTCCATGCTTTTTTTTTCTCTACTTCGCGTTTTTTCTTTTCCTTCGCGAATCAATTCTTCTCATCTCTCGTTCTTCTCTCCTTTTTTTTCTTCTGTTCTGTTCACTTCTTTTTTTCTTCAGTTATTTTTCTCATCTCTTCTCTTCTCGTTTCTCCTCTCCTCTTCTCCTCTCTTTTCAATTTTATCTTCATATACATATTTTCGGGTTTGGTTATATTTCTGTTTTCAATTATATCTTGAATCAGTAGCTTCAAAGTGCAGGCGGTAGTTATCCTTATTACGTGTTTATTTTATCATAGTAAATTTAGTTTTCTTAATATAAACGTTTATGTTCAGAACATTTTCTATGAATGTGTCATATTTTACTCTGCGCGCGTACCCAAAGAAGAAGAAAAAAATGAAAAAAGGTCTTTCAAATGTTTACTTTCCGAGTTCCTTTCATTATTGTTCATTTTTTGTACGTTGATCTATATTGTTAATCGAATTATTACGTGTTCATTTTATCAGAGTATACCCCGTTATCAGCCATCGACATTGCTTTGTTGATCAGAAATCATTAAAATTATTATCCTATCCAAGCCTATTCAGAAATAGTATTCGTCGGCTTGCTTTCAGGCGCCATTTACGAAAGAACATGGTCCATATACATGATTAATGAGTACATTTTAAGACTTACTTTGACACAATGTCTGTATAAATATCATATTATGGCGTTCGAAAGAGGAAACATTTTGTTATGACTGAGCTTAACAGATTCCTTGCATTGATGGATTTTATTAAAAATTTAAGCTAATCCACAAGACAAGGGTCTTAATATAATGGCGCTGTTGTAAAGCAGTCAAATTTATTCGGCACAGTAAGAACTAAGGACTGCAGATTAGTACGAAATAGTGCATTGCAAGACCGAAATGCATTTTGGGTCATACAATATTGTTAAAATTAAAATAAATAATAATAAGTTATTTTATTTTTAGAGTACAAACACTAAAAGTGTGCAATACTTTGTACTATTTACCACTAAATAGTGTTGATTAAACAATAAAGAACAAAAGAATTTGCATAATTTAGCAGTATTTAGTGGTATTTATGTTGCACACTTTTAGTGTTTGTACTCTAATCTACTCCATTTAAAACAAGTTATGGAGAGTAAATATCACTGTATATTTTCATTTATACCTATTTCAAAAATCGTTGTCGCAGCCGAAGCTACAATCCACACTCTGAAGCCTGCAAAGGATGTCGGTATTTCTTCTCTTGTTATCGATATATTCATAGTATATTTTGATTGCACGTAATTGTGTTATTTGACCATAACAAGTTGTTGTTTTGGTAGATATAAATAGAAATATTTATTTGAAAAACGTGCCATAAATCACAAATTATGTCCATACAACCGACATCCTTTGCAGGCTTCAGAGTGTGGACCGTAGCTTCGGCTGCGACAACGATTTTTGAAATAGGTGAATATTTTAAATAGATGAGACCCACAATGTCCCTGAGTCTTGGAACGCACTATTCTGTATTCAACATATTTTGAAATAGCTGTATGCTCATCATTCACAATCCTTATCGTTATGATTGTGCGCATCTCAAGTCAAAATGTGAGGTAGCCTGAACTCAATTCTTTAACCTACTTTTTATATTTTATTTCATATTAAGTTTGGCTTTATTTTTTACATACATTCATGTGAATAAGTAATCAAATTAATTAAAATAATTATTTAATTGAATTTCAATTATTGTATATATCAAATTATATTATTTTATGTGATTAATATAATCGGAAGAAGCTAATTAACCAATATATATAATTTTAAAGCTTAAAAAAAAAAAAAATTATTACTATTCATGGTGATAGAGTACAAACACTAAAAGTGTGCAACATAACTACCACTAAGACCCCGGCTACACGGATCCGGATACTTTTGAAACTGCATACTTTTTGATGCGAATTGGCCTATCGTCCACACGAATCCAGTGAATCCGGTCACCGAAACCGCATACCTTTACTTGAATCCTCCGGATACGCGGATTCGTGTGGACGCAAATATTTCTATGCGGTTTCAACCGGATCGGATTCGTGTAGAAGAGGCCTAAATACTGCCAAATTGCAAATTCTTTTGTTCCCTTTTGTTTAATCAACACTATTTAGTGGTAAATAGTACAAAGTATTGCACACTTTTAGTGCTTGTACTCTAACGTTTCTTCAACCAAAATGTTTTTTTATTATCCAAGCGTTCATAAGAACGTATTCTATTCCATCGTAGAATAGCGCGCGTATTGTTTGTATTCGTGTTTTTCAACCGTTTTTGCACTTACACTGTAACCCTGACGATGGGATGTTAGGCCCGAAAGCTTGGATAATAAAAAAACATTTTGGTTGAAGAAATGTTATCACTATGAATGAAAAACCAACCAACAAAGACATTTTTAAACTTAATTATTACCATATTATTATTATTATTATTTTTTTTTTTTTGGTGGGAATCCCGTTTTTACTCTTGGATACATCTTAAAGAATATATATATAATTTTTTTGGTTTGAATACTATATATGCAGATATACAGTCAATGTGATTAAGGTTGCCCACGTAAAGTCGAGATTAACACTACAACAAGTGACACGTGATTCTTTGTTAATATGTTTTCAGCAGTTGAAATTTAAATTTTAAACTGTATAATGAATATCAGTGAACATGGTTATCTATTGTTTTTTTTTTTAATTACCCTGGTTCCAGAGTTTTTATTTTTGTTTCTCTGAGCAGCTAAGCGAGGGGAAACAAAAGAAAAGCTCTTGGACCAGGGTACCGAAACACGGGTAAAGAAAGGCATTACATATTACATAAATTAAATAGTCCTATGCATGCCGGGACGAAATAACTACTATTCATAAACCCATCAGCCAAATTTGTTAGAGAGCCTTGGATCAAAATAGAGAAACTGCTAAATGTTGATAAAGAACAAGCTAAAAGATCTACGCAAGACAGAAAAGCCTTCAAAGGTCTACTGCACAGAATTTTGTTTCTTTGTAGTAATATGCCCCCACTAATCGTTCACAACAGCAAGGCCAATTACTGCAAGCCGGCCCTTATCGAGCATTCAGAGCGAACGTATGTGGTGTCACGTGACATATTGTTTTAGTGCTTACACATGTCTTTTTTGTTGGACAATGTTTATGACATTGGCTGTATATAACTGCATTTTTTATAAATACATTCAAATTAAAACAGGTAATGTGCGTAAAAGCTTCCAAAGCACTCTGGGAGTTTTAGTCCAGCAAAAATAGTAACGACTATTTGAATTGATTCAGCTCTTAGTTTGTTTTAGTTATTTACATTTAAATTTTGAACAACGTTGACCATTTAGTTTACTCGCTAGTTTCCTTTTTAGAAGTCTTTACATTAGTCAATATTAGAATTAAAAGCATTAATAAATGATTTGAAAATTAAAAGCATTATAAGTGATTTGCAAATAAAATATTACGGTGCTTGCTTTAAAATCGTGAGCATAATTTGTGCTAAATACAATGTAGTACTAATTCATACAAGAGCAACACTATATCCATGAAATGAAATAAAAATTGTAAACCCTGTGTAATAGTTCTTAACTAGTGACTATAAGTCATTATCAAATACAAATAAAATTGTAATGAGGCATTGTTTCCTTTTGTATTTGATGTTTCTGGACGAGGGATTGACTAAATAGTCACTAAATAGAAACTATTTATGGATTACTATTTTGTTCTTAGTGCTTTCGCTCTAAATCCTGTTTGCTATTGTTTAGCAAGCAAGCAAGTATTTGCCAATTCATAGTTTTTAGTGTGAGCACACTAGTTTTTAAGTTATTATTTAAAATTTATCTATATAATATAGAATGTCACTTTTGTTAAATAAAGATTATTTTGTTTAGACTAAAGTTAAAATGTTATTTTTAAATAAAATTAGAATTATAGATGAATATCTATATATTTTAAATTTAACTTTTTGACATCACTCATATTATTATATAGTATTATTATTATCTTAGGGGTGGACCATTTAACTTTTGAGGGGGGGTGGATGATTTCTCAAAAAAATATAAAATTGCCACTCGAATCTTTGCATTTTTATCAAATAAATTCCGTGCGTGCACATGCCAGCAGGCTAAAACAAATTTCCTGCACGGACCAAATCATCCCCCCCCCTTCAAAAGTCAAATGGTCCACCCCTTATCATTATAGCTACAATTGATTATATTGATATATTATATCATTAATTGGTTACAGACAAACTCGTCCCCAGGTCCTCCCTTCTCGCTGTTTTTTCGAAATTGCGGCACTCGAAGGGACTGAGTGTAGCCATTTTGAAAAAGAGATGGAAGAGCCTGGAAATAAGGTTGGGTTGCATATTGTAGTAAAATATTACTGTTTGGTTATTGATAAACTGATATTGATCAATAAGATTAGTTGATTATTATGGTATATTATATGGTTATTGATTATATTGTTCAAATGCTGTTTTGTCCGTCCGTTATTAATGTATTCTCTATAAACTTGTCTTCTGTTTTTGTTGTTGTTTTTGTTTGTTTGTCCGCTTAATCTTCTCTCTGTCTGTCTGACTACATGTCTATTCGTCTGTACTTTTGTTTATTTGAGCCTTTTTAATGTATCTCTGTCTGTCTATTTGTCTTGCTGTCTGTCTGTTGGCTCGTACGGTTTTTTTTTCATTTTTTCATGTCTTTCTGTCCGTCCGATTATCCGTCTGTCTGTCCGTCTGTCTGTCGGTCGGTTTATTTTCCTGTGTACACCTATTTCAAAAAACGTTGTCAGAAGGAGATCTGCAATCTGCAATCTGAGACCGAGATGAATTCTGGGGCACGGCAGTTTTTTCTCATTGCGTGCACTTTCTGGCAACGGATATGGCGACGGTTAATATAAATCTGAAGGTGCTAAGCGCAAAAATCAAAAAACAGGGCCAGGTCTGTTTTTGCAGTACGCAATTTTCCTGAATTCATTTTGGTCTCAGATTGCAGATTCAGACATTCTCCTTCTGACAACGTTTTTTGAAATAGGTGTATAGACAGCTTGATTTTAAAACATAACTTTTTTCTCTCTGTCCAATGGTGAGTTTTTTTGTGCATTTTAGCTTCTTTCACTCATCAAGCATACAGGCATCGGACACAGTTTTGATAGCGACTTGAGTTAGTGTCATTAAAACTTTAAAACCAGTAGAGAAAGATCCAGATTGTCTTATTGCAAACAAAACTGTACTGACCATTCTTGCAATGAGAAATGGAAGACTTTAGTAGATCATACGTGCCAGGCACAAGCAGAGCCACACTGAGTAATCAGTTCATTTGCTGTCATCAAGCGGGCGATTGGAGAGTTCGGATTGTCTTATTTCAAAAAACTGCACTGACTCAGTTCTTGCGATGAGAATTGGAAGTCTTTAGTAGAAGCGATCATACGTGCCGGACATAAGCAGAGCCACAATGAGTCATCAGTTCATTTGCTGTGATCTAGCTGGCAATAGGAGAATTCAGACTCATTGAGAAAAACTGTACTGACTATTCTTGCAATGAGAAATGGAAGTCTTTAGTAGATCATGCGTGCCGGGCACAGAGCCATATTGATCAGTTATAATTGATTTGCTGTCATCAAGTGGGCGGTTGGAGGATTAATCAAATTGTCTTATTGCGAAAAACTGCACTGACTATTCGTGCAATAATAAATGGAAGTCTTTAGTAGAGGCGATCATACGTGCCAGGCACAGAGGCATATTGAGTTATAGTTCATTTGCTGTCATCAAGCGGGCGATTGGAGAGTTCAGATTGTCTTATTGCGAAAAACTGCACTGACTCAGTTCTTGCAATGAGAATTGGAAGTCTTTAGTAGAGGCAATCATACGTGCCTGACACAGAGCCATATTGAGTTATAGTTCATTTGCTGTCATCAAGCGGGCGATTGGAGAGTTCAGATTGTCTTATTGCGAAAAACTGCACTGACTATTCTTGCAATGAGAAATGGAAGTTGTAAGATACAATTGGTACTCGAATTAGTGCAGTTTCGGACAAAGCTCAGTTAAAAGGAGGTTAACAATGTTAATCTTGCTTAACCAAGTGCATAGTTTATAGAGGGGACTGGTTAGGAAACCTTTTGTTGTACTTCTTTGTTTGCATTTCGAAGTTGAACCGGACTTGACCGTGCACAACATTTTCTTTATGGCCAATAAAAATTGCAAAATGAGTCAACATAAACTTTTTCTATGAGATTATTGTAAGGAATATTGTAATATTTGTTCTAAAACTTTGAGTATTTTGAAGCAACAGCCAAAATAATGATTTTTGGTCTGTTCACTCAGACGTATCCAATCTGGCTAAAACAATTGCGAAACAAAAGATTATGCACGGTCACGCTTGAAAAAAAGTGTACAAAAACATACAACAAAGGGCTTCATAACCATTTCCCTCTACTAACTATGCCAAGTGCAATTTTGAGTCTTTATCAATGTCTTATCCGTAAGAGAAGTCACTACTCCAATTATCAGTGCAGGACAAAGCTCAGTTAACAGGTTCTTGCTTAACAAATTTCAAAGTTACCAAGTGGAATTGCGAGTCTTCGGCCAGTTGTACAGGTACTGTTCGTAAATAGAGTAGTCTAATTATCAATGCAGTTTTGGACAAACTCTGTTAAGGGGTGGTTCTTGCTTAACAATGCGCAATTTTGAGTCTTTGTAAAACTACTGTTCATTATATAAGCTACTCCAATTATCAGTGCAGCGGACAGGGCTCAGACGGTAGAGCTAGGTGTTATTCTTATATTGAATAACACATGTGGAGCTATTAAACTCTCAGAGGTTTCTAGCTTGAAACGTTCACCAAGCAATATGGAACTCTTAAAGATATCTGAAAATTCTTAAATGTTGTATACTTGTGAAATGTAACTGGACTGTAAATCTTGAAAGCTGGAGTCTTTGTGGCATGAAGCTGCGATATCTCAGTCTTAGTTAAGTTTAAGCTATGATTGCAGAAGTTCTTAGCTTAAAGTGTTCACCTACGGTAATTTCAAAACGTTTAAAGCTGGATTGATTTCTATATATTGTCTGAAATGTTGTATATTTTGTGAACTGTAACTGGACTATAACTCTTGAAAGATGGAGTCTTTGTGGCATGGAGCTACGACATCTCAGTCTTACATGTAACTAAGTTTAAGCTATGGGTTTTTTTTAATTTCAAAACTTTTAAAGCTGGCCTATATATTTTCTGAAATGTTGTAAATTTTGCGAATGTTTCAACCGGATATCGCGGTGAGTCCTCAAATTCTCAATATTGGCTGAAACTTTGTTCATTAGAAGCTTAATTAACGATTTTGTTACCAAGTATTTTTAAACCTAATAATGCAGGATCTTAGAGTTCGTTTTGTGAATCTTTAACTTAATCTCAGTGTCTAAAAAGCTGTATCTTTCGTGACGACGCTTGAACTACGCATGCTCAGTCCAGAAAAAGGCCAGTACATTGTTCTACGCCGTCCGGAGTCGCTCGTTTTGCTGGATTGGGGACTGCTGATTCGTTTCTTAGTGTTTTTCATGATGGTTTTGACAGTACGCTTTCCTTTCGGTGAGATAAAAAAGAAGATGAGTGGATGAATGACAGCGATGGAGAAGAACAATTCCATGAAAACTGCATATAAGGTATTTGTTGTTTTGAGGTCCAAATCGTTGCCATTATTGGCTGTTGCCACTAATCCGAATATTCTAATCGGGAACCAGCAGATCACACACGAGAGCATGAGCAACATGAGCATGTAGCATGCATTGCGGCGACGAATGTAGTTAGCATGAGAATTGTCCCGGACAGCTGACCCCTTGACTCTTAACATGCAGATAGTTATGATCTGGATTGGGATCATGATGGCCATGATACCGTAGAAAAACACTTTATCAAATGTAGTATACACTTCAGCCGAAAGCTCATCTGGAAAGGGTTGATGAAAGCAATATAATTTCCCATTATGCAGCTGGATCTCCATATACTTCAGGTCTGGTGCGTTTTTACCTAAGGCGAGGATCCAAACAAGCGGCACTGCGTAAAGGAAAAACTTTTTCCGCATACGTAGGAAAAACGGGAAACAAACCGCTGTGAATCTTTCGATGGAGACAACGAGTAAATTGAGAAGGGTAGCGCTCACGGCGGTGGACATCAGGAAACTGTACATCTTGCAGAACACTTCACCGAACACCCATTCGTTCATCAAATACACATACATGAAGTTAAACACCATATACATGCAGAGAAAAAGGTCCGCTAAGGCGAGGTTAAGGGTTGAGAGGTTGGAAATACTACTAAATTTCTTCGATGATATGACGACGATTCCAGTGCACACATTACCGATAATCCCTGCCAAGGCGATTGAGAATGCACTCGTCAAGATCAAAGTTAGTTCGGCAGTAGTAAATCCACATTTGACGTCCATACATCCACCATCCCCTTGCCCTTGTGTGGTAACGTTGGATGTTGTGTTGTTCATCTTTCACCAGCAGTTATCTGAAAAACAATCATATTTTCAATATTTGTTTGTTTTAAGGGCTGTTTATATGGAAGCGAGTTGTCCCTGCTAGCCGGGATAACTCTATTGTTTTGTGTTCTCCGGGGAATTCAAGACAATAGAGTTATCCCGGCTAGCAGGGACAACTAGCCATCATATAAGAAGCCCCTTGTTGAGCTTTTTGTGACGGATAACCGGTCATGGATCCCCCACTGACCACAGGAGGCCCAAGTAAGGTATGTGGGTCTATTAAATTGTAAATGTTGTGTTCAATGAACTCACTTTCACGTTGACTGATTATTTTTTTGATATTCATTATTATTATTATTTAATATTGTAAAATTTATATAAGGGACTGTTCATTACTTAAAATGCATCAAAACGTTTTTGTCCCCCCCCCCCCCCATAAAAGGAGTGAAAACGTTTTTAAAAAAGTATGCGGTTTCAAAAGTATCCGGATCCGTGTAGACGGGGTCTCACTGGCGAGGTGGGCAAAACAATAAATAACAAAAGGCCTCACCACGTCACTGGAAAACTATATTTAGATACTATGTGATATAGAACACTATTATAATCATCTGATTGGCTGATAGGATGTGATCATTTTCTAATTGAAAGTATCTAACTTCTATATATTGGATGCAGTGTAAGCCTCGGAGGATTGATTTGAAATGCGCTATGATTTCATATACAGTCAATGTCACAACCTCGCACCCAGGACCTCATCCCTTCACACCCTAAAGCGAAGGGATAAGGGTCTGGGAACAAGGTTGTTACAGTGCGAATCGTAAAACCGTGAGCACCAAGAAATATTTTAGAAATCGTTTATTGTTCGTTGAACAACTCACAAACCACTCTAACTACAAAAAGTTTATCATATTACACATCAGTCAAACTTCTTGCGGTGATATAGTAGTTTGTGAGTTGTTCAATGAACAATAAACGATTTCTATTTTTGGAAGCCCACGAGTTTTTGTAGCCTCCTCCGCAGGCATCTCTTGGACAGAAAAAAACACGTCGCGGGCATCCTGTGTCATATACCAGGCTTCGTCGTCCTCGAATTTTCAACACAGGAACCCCAAAATCACGAAACTCACTCTCGGACTCAGGAGTTGCCTGCGGAGGAGGCTAGGGTTTTTGATTCGCACTGTAACATTAATCATTATTATTATAATTGCCAACCAAAAATGACATCAGCACTAAAATACATTTCGTCAAGACCATAAGGTCGCTTTAAATGCTTGCAATTTCTCGCTGTTATATAGTCAGCATATCAATTTATTTACCCGAATAAGCGCTCTCACTGTCCCATTCTTAATCAGAAATATGAATATTCGGGAGATAATTTAATGGATGAGCGGTGCAATATAATCTCTTTGAACTGAAGAATATAGCTTTTGATAAAAATGTATTTCTAATGCTGTTTTAGAGTAGCATTATAGCGTCTAAGTGCGGCGTTTATTCGAAGACAGCGCTTTTTCGAGGGCGGCGCTTATTCGAGTACATATGGTATGCAGTTAAAAATATATATTGAAGTACACAAACTACATAACATTACATTACATTACACATTTTTACCTCGAAATGTTTGCTCTTCAATTAAAAAAACTGGTTAAGTTTTAGGTGTACAAGTTTCATTAAATACTGTTTGCTGCTCAATTCACGATCAAAAATGTGGTAAAGTTTGAAATGTACATGTTCCCTTATATATTCTAAACGAACTGGAAAATTAGCCAATCACAATCCCTTATATAATACGACATATTCTTTTTCAAACGTTGGAGGATTTGAGGCTTGAGGATTTCAAGTGCAACAAGAATTATTTACAAATGCGGCTTAAATTGTTAAGGACTTCCTAAACTTATCGTGTAATCTTAAAGCATCATCAAGTGTAAATATCAAAACAACTAAAACATTTAGCTAGAAATATAATGTTAACAGTCTAAAATAATATATATTTAAGCCTTTTTATATTGGATTAGTAAATTCTAAGCTGTATTCAGTTGAATCCGAAATATTTGAAATTTTGACCTTCAAGTATAAATGCAGGTTGAATGCTACTTACTAACGAGGTTTAAGGTGGCTCGAGGTAGTTTTGAATGGCGCACACATCCCTTTTTGAATTCGCAATTACATGATCTTACCTTCGCCCCATGAATGTGAATTTTTTACCAAATGACAGTCTTGGATGAAAGTTTCGAATGATGTTTTAATTATGCTAATCAAAGTTTCCATAGCAACGATAAACAACTTTTTTGTAAAATGGTTTTTCTTAAATATCTTTTGAATTTGAGCTGATTGCGAAAAACCAATAAATGTGCTATAGACTGCTACGTTTAGCACATCAATTGGGAAAGTTAGAAGAAAAGTTATCTGTTCGATAACGAATAAATCACGAAAACATTTAAATGTGTATTTTGTTCGTGTGTAAATATAAGCGGTCATAACATTAGGATGCACAAATTATGATCGTAATACTGCAGAATGTTTCCTTGGACCTCCATTTAAATTCCCTGCGGAAAGCTCTGGTTAATATGTAGGTAATGCAGAGATCGAGCTTTTTATTAAAATGAAGTTTTGCTTGACGTTTTCACTCTTTCATAACTACGATCACAATTGCGTATAACTCACAAAAGAACAAACGAAAATGAGTGATATCTTTGCAATACAGTTTTAGATATATAGTTAATAATGTTGCAAAATTTCAGTCAAATCCATATAAAAGAACGTTTTTAAAAGTAGCGCCGAAGTTGAAGTACGAAAGTAGCGCCCGCCGAATGAAAATTTACTACAACGAGCGTGACATAACGTGTTTATTTCAAAGGCTAATTAACATGCAGCGCACAGTGTTGAATTCCTCTATGCACGCTTAGTCTAATGAGAAATCTTTTTTATATTGTAATTATTGAAAGTTTCTTATTCTCATCGCGCATTCCAGCTCGAATACAACATGGGTCGTACTTTTCGTGTAGATGTTAAACGTGGGAAAAGGGAACAATTAAAAAAGTCGAGGGAAAAACGGTGAAAGGAACAACCAGTTATATTAAAGCGACCCACCCGAAAAAGCAGCAAAACATGTCCCCTTTCTTCGAACAACCTCCACGCCTGATTTCTTGAAGGAGAATTACATCATAAACATGAAATGTCTTCCGGATGGGTTGAAGGCGTGTTGCAGTTGTAATGAAGATTCATTACTTTTAGAAGATGTCAAAATGAGAATAAGAAACTTTCAATAATTACAATATAAAAAGAATTCTAATTAGACTAAGCGTGCATTGAGGAATTCGAATTTATCACTGTGCGCTGCATGTTAATCAGCCACTGAAATAAACACGCGATGTCACGCTCGTTGTAGTAAATTTTCATTCGGCGGGCGCTACTTTCGTACTTCAACTTCGGCGCTACTTTTAAAAACGTTCTTTTATATGGATTTGACTAAAATTTCGCAATATTATTGACTATATATCTAAAATTGTACTGCAAAGATATCACTCATTTTCGTTTGTTCTTTTGTGAGTAATACGCAATTGTGATCGTAGTTAAGAAAGAGTGAAAACGTCAAGCAAAACTTCATTTTAATAAAAAGCTCGATCTCTGCATTACCTACATATTAACCAGAGCTTTCCGCAGGGAGTTTAAATGGAGGTCCAAGGAAACATTCTGCAGTATTACAATCATAATTTGTGCATCCTATGAAATGTTGTGACCGCTTATATTTACACACGAACAAAAAACACATTTAAATGTTTTCGTGATTTATTCGTTATCGAACAGATAACTTTTCTTCTAACTTTCCCAATTGATGTGCTAAACGTAGCAGTTTATAGCACATTTATTGGTTTTTCGCAATCAGCTCAAATTCAAAAGATATTTAAGAAAAACCATTTTACAAAAAAGTTGTTTATCGTTGCTATGAAAACTTTGATTAGCATAATTAAAACATCATTCGAAACTTTCATCCAAGACTGTCATTTG
Organism: Metridium senile; assembly: GCA_949775045.1. Taxonomy (NCBI): domain Eukaryota; kingdom Metazoa; phylum Cnidaria; class Anthozoa; order Actiniaria; family Metridiidae; genus Metridium; species Metridium senile. The sequence goes on from OX459110.1 coordinate 3,054,227, forward strand.
GTAAAAAATTCACATTCATGGAGCGAAAGTAAGATTATATAATTGCGAATTCAAAAAGGGATGTGTGGGCCATTCAAAACTACCTCGAGCCACCTTAAGAGATCAGCTAGCGGTTTTTAGATATCAGAATAACCAACTTTTTGGGGATCAAGGATCAGATTTTCATAAAGGCAGGGGGCCCGCTAAATTGTAGGGCACATCGGGTATGCATTCTACACCGAAACTAGACTAGCCTAGAAACCAGTCTCCCTGCAATATTTTCATTCCTCACTACATCTCGAATTTTACACCAAAACTAGACTAGACTAGAAACCAGTCTATATCTATTGTCATTCCTCCCTACATCTCGAATTTACTTGTGTGTCCTTTCATTTTTATGTATTTCACAACGGAACTTGGTACAAGTACTTCATACGGATGTTTTAAAATGCACTGAGTCATCTAGTGTAGTACAAGTGTTGTTATCACTGAATAAAGGAAGTATTGCTAGATAGGAAAAAATATAAAGACAAAGCAAAACAGATCACGTAACTCAAAATTGCCAAAATTCAAACAAAGAAGACACCAGAGGAGAACGGAAGACAACAGAACAGAACAGAACAGAACAGAACAGAACAGAACAGAACAGAACAGAACAGAACAGAACAGAACAGAACAGAACAGAACAGAACAGAACAGAACAGAACAGAACAGAACAGAACAGAACAGAACAGAACAGAACAGAACAGAACAGAACAGAACAGAACAGAACAGAACAGAACAGAACAGAACAGAACAGAACAGAACAGAACAGAACAGAACAGAACAGAACAGAACAGAACAGAACAGAACAGAACAGAACAGAACAGAACAGAACAGAACAGAACAGATGAGAAGAGAACAGAACAGAACAGAACAGAACAGAACAGAACAGAACAGAACAGAACAGAACAGAACAGAACACGCCTTTTCACGCAAATTTAACTTGTGAATGCTCACTAGAGGTGACACTGTGTCTGACAATATATTTCAAACCCATCAATAATTCAAATGTACCAAATAATATAAAATGATCTTTTAGTTGACAAGCTTTATGGAGATCAGTATAGATACCAAAACGGACGAGACTATTTATTCCACGAGGTAACAAGTGCCACTTCCACCAGTCTGAATACTCACGAATTAATTTATATTCACCGCTATTCATTGAGCTTGAGGGACATATTTAATTTAGTTTAAAATACCCAGAAAATTATTTCAAATAATCAAAATAACTACTTTTCTTTCAAAAACAAATTATCAATTTTTTATTCATCATGGATTTAGATAAATAGTACGGTTTGTCTCACGAATGTCGATAGGTTTGGACCGCGACGTGTCCGCGACAACTATACTACTGCTAGTCCTCGTCAGGCGACGAGTAGACTGCAACAAAGGTAGATCTTATACCTATTCTTTATATTCCTAAGTTTAAAAACTATCAAATTCGTATTTCAAAAGTGCGCCAGCGCTGTAGGTGATTTTCGAGAAAAGGTCCGACGTTCTTGAATTTCTATAATCTCCGACGTATTTATACTTTTCAGACATAAATGTAAACAAGGACTATATATTAAGCTCACGTATTAAAAAAATATTGTATTAGCTGAATAATACGATCAGACATGATTTTATTATCCAGAGAATGTTATAAACGAAAATCTAGAATTCTAGTGATATTAACAACATATTGACTTGCAAAAAGAAGCTAAAGTTACACTTGATGCAAAAGATCATCTATATAAAGACAAAATAAATTATCCTGGACTTTAAGTTAGGATTTTCTTGAACTTTTGTAGTTTTCATTTGTAAATTAACGTAGAATAGCTTGTTTAATGGGAATGTTAATTAAGGTCGCTTTGTATAAAAAAATGTCCGAAAACAGGTCTCTGGCACGGTTCACGGCCGAAAAAAATTAGCAGATCACGGATCATGGATGTCAAAATTTCATTTTCACGAATCACGAAAATATGGAAGTAACGCACTCTTTTACCCTACTCTCACACATAAAAAAACTTGGCAAAAATGTAAAACTGAATAAAAAAGCATAAAATAAATCAAAGGAGGTCTTGCAACTCGCAATTACGTCGAATATAAGTGGCGAAATCACAAATATCGGTTATTAATTCAAGTTCTTCACGGGTCACGCAAAACATCTGGGTTACGGATCACGGAGCAGAATGTATCAAATTCACGTTTCTAGGAAAATAAAAGTAGCTTATTTTATCACGCATCACGAGAATACTCCTGTACGACCCTCTTTTAGCTGTCTTCCCTAAGCAGAGGTAACATGAACTGATAAAGTACATCTTAGTTTTGAAATGTACACTGCTATATATGTATGAGGACGCGAATATTGGTACTTCGCTGTTTACAATCACCTCAAGTATATGAAATGCCTCGCTACACACAATCTACTTACATATTAGGCCAAATCCGGGTCATAACATCGCACACGATCGCACAAGATCGCTCAAAATCTACTAAAATCGCCTAAGATCGCCTAAGATTGCCTTAGATTGTAAGAGCTTTTCGCTCATTTACACGACCAGTTATCTTAATACTTGTACATAGTCCGGCGTAGTCAGCCGAATGATTCTATATAATTGTATTCGATTGCATTCGGCAATCGAACGAAATCGAAAGCCAAAAAATTGTGAATTCGATGATTACATTCGATTTCCGAAAAATCGAACGGCAATTGAGTACCATACGAATAAACGTAAATTTACAGTATTCTTTTAGTGACTTTTTAGTGTTTTTTTTTTTTTTGTTTAGTTACAACTGTAAATTAAGAAAATTGTGTTTTGCTTGCAATCGAATGTTCGATTGCAATCGAATTTCTCAAAAAAAAATTGTGAATTCAATTTCACTCGATTCGGCCGAATGCAATCGAATCCAATCATTCGATTGAATTCGATTGCGTTCATTTGATCCGAACGTTCGATTTCGTTCGATTGACTACGCCGAGATATAGTACAACCACTATCGTTCGTTCAAGTAGTAATCTTACACTTCAGTGATGATCATAAACACGATTCGATGTTTACACGTTTATTTGAAAAGAAAACATCACACACATGCATTTAATAGTACATATAATACAGTACATACAGAATCTAAACAACAAGCATTTCACCTTACCTCAATATCAACTTTTCTTTTGGAATCCAAACTTCGGAAACACCTTTCGTCTCTTCCGATCCACGGCAGAAGCCAACTGATCTGAAATCGATCAACATGCGCTTTTAATAAGTCTTTTCATCGCATGTATGCTTTTGTATACAATTGTCTTAAATGCTTTTGTTGAAAACAACAGAGGTGGGGCACAGGAGGTTCAAACGCCTCGGGAGCTTTTATTCTATTGTACTTAATTAGCAGTTCAAAGTCTTCGGCCATGGAGATGACCCATAGACGGCTTTATGCTTGGGAAATGCGATTCTAAATGTAATGGCATTTTTTAGCATTCTTCTAAGATGTTTCTCTTTTCTCTTTTGTTTAATGTGTTTCTGTTTTGTCGTTATTCCTTTAAAGTTTTTAAAATTAGAACAATTTGATCGGTGTTGTTTGTTTGTTTGTTTGTTTGTTTGTTTGTTTGTTTGTTTGTTTGTTTGTTTGTTTGTTTGTTTGTTTGTTTGTTTGTTTGTTTGTTTGTTTGTTTGTTTGTTTGTTTGTTTGTTTGTTTGTTGGTTTGTTTGTTTGTTTGTGCATGATTCCCTGATTGTTTTTGTTTGTTTGTTTATCTGTTTTTTGTTTTTTGTTCGTTCGTTAGTTCGTCCATTTGTTTGATTATTGTTGTAATATATAATAGCGCTAGCTTATATAGCTTTCTACCGATACAGAAGAAGATTTGCAGTACTCCAAATTAAAAAACTTAAGTTTTTATCTTTTACATTTTTAACTAAGAAATCAGATTTCTAGCTATGTTGTAAATCTTATATCTGAAAAGGAATTGTTTTTTACTCCCTTAAGGTGGATCACTATAGTTTTTGAAAAGCCACACCAGGCCGTTATAAACGTCGTTTTGACAAACTTCCCAATTTTCGATTGACCTGAAACTTTTACAGATTATCAGTCTTAGACTGAAATTTAAAACAATATACTTTGTTTTTAGATTTGTATTTTAATAGCAGCGATATACAGGAAAAACGGAAATCAGTTGCGCTTAAATTGTAGACGAACGCGATGAGATCTCGAAAAGCGGCTACCACCACAGTAAACTACAACACTAGGCACCCAAAATATCAAAGAATTAGAGAAATCTGTATGTTTGATTTCGAGAAAATTACAGATATATTTTGTACTTTGTAGTTTTGAGTGTTAGAAGGAATCACTCAATGTGTGGCAATGTGACTTACAATAACTGAACAAATAGCGCTCAAAAACCGTCAAAACCTTCCCTGTACATAGATGTCTTTAGTTACTAAGTTTGAGACAATAAATCGTTCACAGTATTGAGAAATTATTTTTTTCCTTAGAGATGTTAGAGCTTGACTTCAAGCGAAAACACATCACTGTTGCGCTTTTCTAGAAATATTCAAAACTGCCGTTTACATTTTTCTGTAAAATTCACAAACTCTTCTCCAAAGTACTAGAAATGCTATACTGAAGTTTCATAATAATTGAGGCATTTAAACGTGGTAAAAAAATTAAACTTGGATATCTTAACGAAGTCGACCCGTTCGGATGTTCACGGCCGCTAATGATGCAAATCTGCGTTACATTCTGGAGTCACGACGCAATACACCGTGACGGTTTTGGTTGAGTTATTACTTCCGGCGATAAAAGAAAGAGCCAGGGAAGGGAGGGGAGGGCTGGAGCTGAGTTGGTTTACCCTCATAGAAATAAATGGGGAAAAAAGCAACGACTTAAGATGATTAATTTTGTTTTTAATGCTTCTTTCTTCTTAAGATATTTGAATTACGTGGCAATCACAAAAACTAATCTTCAGTTAATTTGTACAATGCTTGTACTAAATCCACAAAACATATAGCACTTTATGATAATAAATTTCGCTAATTTCTTCATTCCATTGTTCTTTTGTTAGTTGTGACTTTTTATTCGCAGGTATTTTGAGAGAAAAGGTAACTAATTTGCAATTCATTTCACAAATTCAACTGGCACAAAGGAATGTATCACTACATGCAGTCAGATGTAATCAAAAGAACAATGGAATGAAGCAATTAGCGAAATTTATTTTTATCGCCGGAAGTAATAACTCAACCAAAACCGTCACGGTGTATTGCGTCGTGACTCCAGAATGTAACGCAGATTAGCATGTAGGCATTCTGTCTGCGCACGCTCAGAAAAATCCAATTTTTATTTTATTAACCGCTGACATGCGCCTGCACTTCGCAAAAACATAAACAAGCTATCGGCAATGGCGAAATATAACAAGCGTTTTATTTACTTTCCTCTTGTTTATCAGCATTTTTAGTGTGAGCCATAGGTCTCGAACTGGTTGTGTAGTGTGTGGGAAAAAACCCAGTGTGATGTTTTCCAAAATTAGGAGTTTTAGGCAGATTTTCGGACGTGTTTTGGGACAGAAATTACGAAAATAAATTGAATCATGAAGATCACAGAAACCTGCAAACATGTCTCGGAAAAACCTTTTACCACGTTAATACTATTTAAAATGAATTACAAAATTCATGGATTTATTCATTTGCGAAATTTTTGCGAAAATGTTTTTTTTTTTTTTTAATTTATTAGTTGGCAATTATGCAAACAAATAATTATATCTACATCCAGAATGGGTTGGTAACTCAGCACATGCATTGTACTTGACAACACTTGTTCAAGGAAAACTGCACACAAAATCCTTACAGACCTTTCGAATAACCTGCAACATAGCTCTTTTGATTCCTTTATTGGCAATGAAATTTAAAGAAATCAATGGCTGTTATTGTTAATCAAAACAAAAGACCAGAAAAAATGAATTCACACATGTTAAGACATTGTACACAATTGTAGTGAGCAGTATTCAAAAATATACAAGCCATACCAATCAAGTAGACGTATAAAATGCAAGAGCATAATGGGCTAAACATAAATGAATGTCAAAATATAGTCACTTCTTCTTCACATCTAAGCATGCATACTCTTAGTGAAACATGCTATGAGCATGCTCAATTGGTTGACTTGTGCCTTTTCCAACCAAGAACATGACCGACAAATAATAAATATTCATCAGTTTAGTCAAAATGACAAGTGAGAACAATGATATTTTAACTTGCTTGATTTTATTGAGTTAAAACTAAAGTCAAGAGAAGATTTCAATGCCACATATGACATTGTCTACTTGAATACATGACAAACTGTGTTGTTATACAGCCTGGTGATTAGCCATAACAATTTGGTTGTAGAAAAAATGCTTATGAATCTAAAGATTATTTGATAGCAATAACCCTGGCACTATGTGTGATCTCCACAACCTAAGTACAGTCAATAATTCCTATGATCACTCGACGTATACATATCCACTGACAACAAATTATATAATTGAGAATTCCAGCAAAGCCTTGGTGCCACAACCATCCCTCTTGTCTGTTGTTCTAGTAATTGGTCCATTGCATATTTCCCTGAATAGTAGAGAACATATAATCAGTTTCTTTCATCCTTTTTATAAATTTATTAATTTCTCTAAAAGCAAATTTGCTGCACTCCCTAAGCCTTGCAGGGCAAGTTTACTTTTAGAGGTTTTGTATCGAGGCTAGACACAGCTATTGCTAAGTTTGTGAAAGATGTAGTGATATGGCACATTTTTTAATTTACTGGATGACTATAAATGCATGACTATAATTGCTTATAGTGTCACTGGAAGAGTCAGTAATTTTAACATAACCTTCAGATCATGGTCATGCAGGATTGCTTGGCTATCCTATAACTGAAATAATTGAATTATGGTTATGGTATTAGGTATTATACAGTGTTATATGGGACACAAGTTAGTTTATTACAGCAATTTAGAGCACAATAGTCTATTTGAAACATATAGGTGTTATATTAAATAGTGTAATTTTTATACTTATATAATTTCATACCAAAACTATATTTTGCATGAACATTACTCTGGTTGAGAGCCATGGTAAATAGAAAAAATATATATATACAGTGAAAGAGAATGATTTGTGGTTGCATGGAACAAGAATGTGCAAAAATTAATCTATAAACATTTATGTACAAAAATGATTAAGTGTGAAAAAACAGTAATTTTGGAAACATAAAACGTCGTCTTCAATCATAAACATTCAACAATGAGTTCGAATGCTCACGTGATCACAAATACATATCGAGACGTTTTCAAAGTGGTCAATTTGGATTGCCCGTACAAGAGCTGTGCAATTTTTTATGACCAATAAATAACACAAGTTATTCTTTGATTTATTAGCATCAAAATGATGACAAAAAGAAAGCTGGGGGACGGTAAAAATTTCAACTTATTTCATGTTTTTTGATTCGAGGTAGTACTGAGTGAATGCAATTTTCAGCGTATAAATGTCTTCGAGCTAAAAATATGACTGCGTGAATTTAGAAGAGGTGACTAAAAATCAGAAAATAGACAACAATATTTAAACACTTAAGTTACCTTGTGCAATGCAATTTGACGATCAATAACTTGACGATCTTCGTAAATCATGGCAGAGAAAAATACTCCTTGTCTGACAAATATGCAAGATAGTTTGGGTGGTCTTCAGTATTCCTTTAAAACCACATAGCTATGCACTTTTAAGAAGCAAAAAAGCTATACCCCTGCAAAGATAAAGTAAAAAGGTTTGTTATAAAGGCCATTTCCAACGTGGGGGACGGTAAAAATTTTGAGTAAATTGGTATTGCAAATGAGTGAAAATTGGCCAATCCTCAAATTTCTCGTTTAAACAACAATATATTTTAGATCATCGGCTTCAAGACAAGACTAGTGTTTGGGCAATTTTAAAACACCATTACATAATTACTCACCTCTAATTGAGATTTCTTCAAAATAATAGCTGGATGTAGGAAAACGACAACAGCAAAGAAAGTCCTCTCTCGAGGTTTTTGCTTTTTGAGCACATTTTGACGACTTATTTCTATCCAAATAAATACATGATCGCATTGTTGATATCCTGAAGCGCTTGCTCTATGTAAGTAGATTGGATTTCCAATCAAACTCTTCCATCGAAAGCCCTATGGTTCTTAGATCGTTCCATAGAAAACCCAAAGAACGCTTTCTGCAAACAAAATGGCGACCGCATTCCTTTTCGTTCCATTTACACGAGCATGCGCAGACAAAATGCCCATATGCTACGCAGATTTGCATCATTAGCGGCCGTGAACATCCGAACGGGTCGACTTCGTTAAGATATCCAAGTTTAATTTTTTTACCACGTTTAAATGCCTCAATTATTATGAAACTTCAGTATAGCATTTCTAGTACTTTGGAGAAGAGTTTGTGAATTTTACAGAAAAATGTAAACGGCATTTCTAGAAAAGCGCAACAGTGATGTGTTTTCGCTTGAAGTCAAGCTCTAACATCTCTAAGGAAAAAAATAATTTCTCAATACTGTGAACGATTTATTGTCTCAAACTTAGTAACTAAAGACATCTATGTACAGGGAAGGTTTTGACGGTTTTTGAGCGCTATTTGTTCAGTTATTGTAAGTCACATTGCCACACATTGAGTGATTCCTTCTAACACTCAAAACTACAAAGTACAAAATATATCTGTAATTTTCTCGAAATCAAACATACAGATTTCTCTAATTCTTTGATATTTTGGGTGCCTAGTGTTGTAGTTTACTGTGGTGGTAGCCGCTTTTCGAGATCTCATCGCGTTCGTCTACAATTTAAGCGCAACTGATTTCCGTTTTTCCTGTATATCGCTGCTATTAAAATACAAATCTAAAAACAAAGTATATTGTTTTAAATTTCAGTCTAAGACTGATAATCTGTAAAAGTTTCAGGTCAATCGAAAATTGGGAAGTTTGTCAAAACGACTTTTATAACGGCCTGGTGTGGCTTTTCAAAAACTATAGTGATCCACCTTAAAGTAACTGGTAAAAAGACAAAAGATAGTTGTTCAGTTGCGTGCACGGGTTTGAAATACGAACAATAACATTTCGATTCAAAGAAACATTTTTTAGGCTTCTGACTGTTAAGGTAAGAGAATTAAAATAATTTTATTTATAGTTATTTTTTTATTATCAAATTTTAAAATTATTCGCACCAGTCAAATACTTCGCTACTACATGTGTAATAGTTATTCTTATTGACAATTTGTCAATACTGATATAGCAAATTCAATTAACTTTGTCGCTGATTTATAATGCCTAAAGCCTAATCGTCAGACCGAAAGGGATCGTGGGATATCTTTTAACGAGGCGAATGAGGCGTGCAAAGCGTGTAAAACATTCAACATGTATTTGCAAGTGTTCCTCAGTGGAAAAAAAAAAAAAAACACAAATTACGGTTTAGGAAACTTGAAAACTCATGAAATTTTAAAATCCAATGACCACTTTCGCTCTCAAGATTAGGCTTTAGGCTTGTTTCAGCGACAAGGTTAATTGAATTGGCTATATCCAAGAAAGTAATTTAATCAAGGTTGTATGGTAACTGAATAATAATAACAAATATAAATCTTTATTGGTTAAAAACAGAACAGACAAAGTACCCATGAACTATCATATATATATACGAGGCATTGTTGCTTTTTGTATTTAAAGTTTCTGGTGATACTTACTTTTTGCAGGCTAAAAATAAGCCAGGTAAATTAATTGAATTGAGTTGAATATTGACTAAATAGATACTATTATTTTGTAACAATTTTGTTTTTATTTCATGCTTTTAATGTTTATGAAGTTTCTTGTGATACTTGCTATTTGTAGGTTAAGATGTACGTGTGTCTTGTATTATAATTAATCCAAGTAAATAAATTGAATATAATTGAATACTGACTAAATAGATACTATTATTTTGTAACAATTTTGTTTTTATTTCATGGCTTTAGTGTTTTTTAAGTTTCTAGTGATAATGACTTGCTATTTGCAGGTTAATATATATAATTGAATACTGACTAAATAGATACTATTAGCTTGTAACCATTTTGTTTTTCATTTCACTGGTATTAGAGTGATTTTCCTTCGACCGTCTTTTAAAGAATAGTCAACGTAATACATAGTAGTAAACACTCCCATTGTTTTCTTTTGTTTTCTTTGGACTTTTTATTTATTTAGTTATTACTATTACTACTACTTCGTTGCACGGACGAAGGAAAATCACTGTAGTGTTTTCGCACTAACGTCTAAGGATTATGCTTCTAACTGACAATTAACTGACAATTGATAATGAGTCACAAGCTCACCATATAATAAATTTAATCATGGCAGTGGCCAACTAGAAAGCCTATGTTCCTTTGGCCACTGCACACAATTTTCCGATTGTTGACAATTTTAAGCATATGTTCTATTGCTATAATTATAAATGTACATGTCATGTAATAGTTTTCTAGTTTTATAAATATCCACATGTTTATGTGTAAATAAAGAATTGAAATTGAAAATTGAAATTGGAATTAATTCAGCCCAACAACGTTAACGTTTTACCATTTTCGACTTTGGACTTTGGACAAAATTTGTGACAACATTCCGTGAGTCACTCTGATATTCGGATACAAAATATACTTAAATAGGATAAACATGGATAAACACATCAACAAAATTAAAAAAACGCAACATAAAAAAGATAAATAAAGCTCCGGGCTAGATATTAACTTCTAAGTTACTTATTTAATAACTTCTAAAGCAATTAAAGCTAAAACATTTACACTGGGCAAGGACAAGGTGTTTATGAAAATCATCGGTCGAGTTGAAATTATGCGTACATTAAACATTGGAAATAACATCCGTTTCATTAATATTGCATGGTGTTTTTTAATTAAGAGTAGTGCAAGACTGCTGATGATTATCATGGTAGAAATAAATTGTCATTATTATTATGATGATGATGACGATGGTAGTGATTGTAGTGATAATGATGGCGATTGTGATGATGGTGGTGGTGGTGATGATGATGATAATGATGATGATGTTGTGTGGTGTGGTGTGGTGGTGATGGTGATGGTGATGATGATGGCAGTAGTGGTATATAATGAAAATTTTGCTGATGATGATACTGATGATGATGGTGGTGGTGGTGATGATGATGATAATATGCTGGTGGAGTGGTGGTGATGATGATGGCAGTGGTAGTCAGTAAATTGACAATTTTGCTGATGATGATACTGATGATGATGGTGGTGATGATGGCGGTGATGATGATGATAGTAGTGGTCAGTATAGTGAACATTTTGGCGATGATGATACTGATGATGATGGTGGTGATGATGATGATGATGATGATGATGACGATGATGATGATGATGGTGATGATAATGATAATGATGATGATGATAATGATGATGATGGCGGTGATGATGATGATAGTAGTAGTCAGTATAGTGAAATGTTGGCGATGATGATAATGATGATGTATACATGGTGTTGGAGTGGTAAATATAATAGTGATGAAGGTGATAATGGTGATAATGGTGATGATAACGATGATAGCACATTTAATTTATTAAAGTATTTAATCTTCAAACCCTATATCAATGTACATAGTATAATTGCCATATCGTGATGTTCCAAGCTCGTTTATAGTGTTTTACAAGTTTTCCATAAGACATTATCATGATAATATTCTTATCTCAAGCAGCTCAAACAAAGTGCTACACAAAGGCTTCAACAGCTTGTTTAAGTATGTTATCAATATTTCACGAGTCAGGTTATTCACGATAACGGATCCAGCACCAAGACGGTCACGTCAATGAGGGCTCAAGCTGCGCACAGTTATCACAATGACGTCACTGCCAAGTAAAATGCCATAACAGGTATATTTTATGTTTCATTTTACTCTAATTGTATTTATCAAATTTGCTTTGTTGATTTATTTACATATTTTTATATTAAACTAGATGCCAATTTCTACTTTGTTTTTTTTTTATGGTATTTGTTTTTTGTTTGTTTTGTTATTGTTTTTTTCAATGCCTAATTTGCCTTTCAGTTGTTTTCAATTCCACGTTTTAAAAAGGGTGTACTTTTGTCTCGAAATCATGGCTGAAAATTTGTGATTAAACTTGACATATATAATCTAAAATGGCCAATTCCTATTTGTTTTTTGCTTGTTTTGTTATCTTTTTACTCAATGCCTAATTTGCCTTTCAGTTATTTTCAATTCCACGTTTTAAAAATGGCGTAGAGCTTTATTTATATATATACTTCGGTGATTCAAAATCAGGACAGAAAATGTGTTAATTGCAAAAAAAAACGCTTAGTCTTCACATAAACGATGTAAAATTGCTTTACCAATAAACTAGAAGCCAATTTCTATTTTTTTATTTTATTTTATAGTAACATATTTAGTTTTTGTTTGTTTTGTTATCCTTTTTCAATGTCTAATTTGCCTTTGTTGTTTTCAATTCCACTCTTTAAGAAGGGTGTAGACCTTTGTTTATATATTTTTTTGTTTCGAAATCATGACTAAAAATGTGTGATTAATCATACAAAATTCGCTTGTTCTTCCCATTTTACGATTTAAAATTGCTTTACCATTAAACTAGAAGCCGATTCCTATTTTATTTTTCATATGGTAGAATGGACAATACCCTAGAAACTAGAGGGTTTCTTAATCTAGTATTTGTATTTATCATTTGTATATCTGTGGTCAAATTTACAAAGGGTAAAGCAAGTAGAAAATATCCTCTGGTATCCAGGATAAATGGACAATGCATCATATTAAGAAAGTGACAAATCGTTTATCCGGAGTTTTTTTTTTAAACTAAGGGTGGGGTGTGTAATGGAGTTTTACATGTATAGGGCCCAACATGTAGCCCTGGGGGCGTTTAGGGCGGAGATGTAACCTGTTATACCAATTAGGGTAGTCAACAAATAACTGTTATTAGGATAGGCAGGTGAGGCACTTTGTAGTTGTCATCGCTTTAACAATAACTTAATTTGAACAATAACCTTGATAAGGCTTTTATCAGAAACTACCGTAGCTTATTCATCAAAAGCAAGTTTAACTAAACTAGAAAAAAAAAAATTAATAAAAAAACCAGACATTTTTGTTTATGGTTACATAGACAAAATGGGTTTTGAAAATCGCCTTTTTGAGAGACTATCCGTAGATTATTTACCAAGTTTAACTAAAATAGAAACACAACAACAACAACAACAACAAAAAAACAGACATTTTTGTATATGATTATACAAACAAAATGGGTTTTGAGAATCGCCTTTTTGAGAAACTATCCGTAGCTTATTTACAAAGTGTAAACAGGAAAAAGTCAAAAAACACATACTAAATACATCGCTTTCTTGTTTATCACAAGTATTGAAGATTGAGCAAGTGAAAACACAACGTTGATAGAGAGATACCTTGAACAAACTGACCCTATTTATACAACATACATATTATATCCCTCTGTACAATTTACACAACAATGCCTTAACATAACAACACGCAAGATTTGTTTTCCATATCGTTAGAAAATGCATTTCTCCTTGGCCGTATAGAGTACAAGTAATATTTTTTTGTTCTAATTCAAATAAGCTCAATCTGAATTGTTAATCAAAAAACAATAACCATGTTTGAGACTTGGATCATAACACCGCTAGTATTCATTCCATATCGTTGGAAAAATTCTTGATTGCCGAATTGAGTACAACTATTTGTTTCAATTCAAATAAGCTCAATCAATTGTTAATCAAAAAACAATAGCCATGTTTGAGTCCTGGACCATACTAGGCTGTGTTACTGTATTCAACACAAAGCATAAACAAATATTGACTTAGGAAAGTCACGCAAGCACACGCCATGTTTTGCTACGGTTTTCAAAGGCATATGAAAGACACGTTTCGGATAAAGAACTGAAAAGCAAAGAAAAAAAAAAAGAAAAAGAAAAAAATGGGTAACTTGGTAGAAAGGCACGCTCAGGTGTGTTGCGTCGCAAAGATTTCTTAGAAATGTACTGTTCATAATTATGTTGTATCATATACACACACAGAGGAAGTGGTTAAAAATACTTGTTTGAGTTCCTTACTAAGATCTGGGGTGGGTTTTTGTTTGTACGCATTCACGGTCAGCAGGCAAAACCATGCTGGATTTTAAACAAGCATTGAATAGAACAACAGCGTTGGCGCCGGGTTATCTTGTTTATTCCAAAATTGACCAAGAATACCGATTAACTGTGTATAACACTCCATGCAAAACCATGCTTTGTAAAGTAAAAACAGTCAAACTGTTAATTGCAAAATAGGTTATGTTCTTATTGATGTTAGGCCTATTAAAATACTGTATCAAGAAAAGCTATTGAAAATAACACCAGTTTAACTACGAGTGTGTGTGCGTATTCTTATCATTTTTTCTCATCGTTTCCAAAATTTAAACCATGCTTTGGCATAGTCAAAACAGTTTGTTTTAAAATAAGTTAAAGTTATGTAATATTTGATGTTAGGCTTATTCAACTGCTGGATCAAGAAAAGCTAATGCAAATAACACCAGTTTAACCACGCGTGTGTGTGCGTACTCCTACTATCGTTTCCCTACAAACACTGGTGACGCAATTCTACACGAGGTTTTAAAACCATCGTACATCTCCAACTGTTTCAATTCCTTAAAAACAATGGTGACGCAGTCGACTACTCTTCCCTAGATATTGTACAATTTATTGAAGGCAGAAACGCACCAGTTAAACCGGTGTTTGTTGTGTGCATACCCTTTATTTGTTCTCATGATCAATCGTTTCCTTAACACACTGGTGATGCAGTCCACGCTATATTTTAATCACTAGCTATTGCACAGTTTTACTCCAATTATTTCCTTACAAACTCAACTCCATATAAACGGAAATGAATTTTATTCTATGGTTTCCTTAGAAGCATTGGCGCAGTCTACACTTGTCCAACCACTATAGTTATTGTACATTTTTACTACGACCAGCTATTGATTCCTTGCAAAAGCAAACGTACCGTTGAACCGTGCCGTTAAACAGATAGTTATTGTGCACTTTAATTTCAGATTTAACTCTACCCTTTCTGTTTCCTTAGAAACGCCGGTGACGCACTTCTACGCAAGTTCAACCACACCCAACACGAGTTTAACCGGTAGTGATCGTGTTTTTTTACTCAATGCAACCACTTCCTTAGAAACACTAGTGCAATTCACATATATTCAAGGATAATCGTAATTGTTTTGTTTGGGCTGTTAATTGTGCATACAACGGAGAAGATATGATGTTTCTATTATTCAGGTGTTTCATTCAATGAAGCCAAATAATAGAATGAGTGAATTCAACTTTCTTTAACGAGGGAAAAACAAAATGATAAACACTACTTGAAGCTAAAGCTGTCCACCTGCTTACACATAGAGAGATATTCAGGTGACTTGTAAATGCTTTTTAACGACTGTCAGGATCAGGTGTTTTACTTTGTTACTACAAGCAGTTACCCAGCAGGTGCCCTTTTTACTCACGAAATAAAACGCCCGCGTTGTACAAAAAATGCACATAAAATCATCACCAGTATATTGACAGTAAAAACTAGATTTGAAGCAAAGATTAACTTGAAAATATATAACTATTATATAGCTATTATGTGAATTTTTTAGCAGGAAAAAAGAATACGACCATGCACGTAGTGCAAGAACTGCACATAAAATTACCATCCAATATTATCAGTTAAAATTAGATTGGAAGCAAAGTTAAACTTGAAATTATGTAACTATTATGATATAGCTATTATGTGACCGTTTTAGCACGAAAAAAAAAAGCCGACCACGTAGTGCAAGAAATGCACATGAAATTACAGTGAGGACACTTGAACCGCCACAACACGTTGTGTTATTTTGATACTTTTTTTAGCCCACATCCCCTGAGCGAATAGATTAGAAAAATGATGTACTATGAACACTGTATTTGAACTCACTGCTTTATTCTTAGAGGTTTTGAAGCAGTAGAAGGTTCAGAAAATAAGAACATGCATTTGAAAATAGTCAAATGTTCACGGTTCGAGTATCCTCACTGTAACACCACTACTGGCATTTAATAAAAAAATTTGATTTAAATCAAAGATTGATTATAAACTTGAAAATATTTCACATTGGTACGTGGGAATCATATTGAAAATAAATCTGTATCAACTACGCATAGAAAGCTAAGGGATTTTTTAAAAAAAAGAGGCATTGCACCCAGAAGCATTTATAACGTATATTTTTTCAGTTGTTTTTGCTTAAAGTTTTATAACCGTGCCTTTCGAAAGCAGCTTGTTGCTTCAAGTTACGCCCTATAATTTCCACGAAATGCACTACAGGCGCCACATTGGACACAAGTCGTCCATATTCTTAATTTGGTCGACTGCAAACAGTCCCTATCTGAAAATTTTAACTTTAATAAAATGCAGACGAGCGGGAATTGTTTTATTTCAAAGGCTCACTTTTCTCTCGTTTTCCTCAGAATCCGGAGGGAAAGGTAGGGACTGCACGCAGTCTATAATTTGGTGGTCTAATGTAAACTCGGCAAAACAGACCTTTTTTATCTCAAATTTTGTTCATCCCGTTTTCACACCAGACGTCATAAAACAAATTTTCCGTCATAAGACGATTTGCCTGCCTTCAAGTCTTCAATCATTATTATGAAAATGTAGAGCAATTAAAAGACCCCACCCTCTTTTCAAATTATTAAAAGAAAAAGATTGCCCGCCGAACTATCGTATACAAAATAAGAAAGCTGTCAAAATGACCCTGTATTCATCAAGGGTTGGCCCCACAACGTCTAGGGTAGTCAAAAGGGCTATTGATCTGTTTGAAAACAAGGTCTTCATTAAGTAAAGAAACAAAGAACACTTTAAGAACATCTGATCGTACAGGCTTCCATTCATACATTACAGAACAAGAGAAGTTGATTGAGAATAAATTAGCTGGTGGTTCTCTAGAACAGCTTATTTTAGAGATAAAAAATCTAAAATAGTCTTGGAACAAAGAACAAAAGGTAATGGAACAGGTTAACGTTATTCTATAAACGTCAATTCAAGTTCGCTGGTCTATATATAATAAATGGAAACTAGCAAGTAAACTAGTATCGGTGTTTGTTTTACGGTGTTCAGAAAAAATGTCATTCTATTAACTATCGTTTATATAATAAATACACTTTGTTTCACTGGTTAATATAGACCAATGTAGTATCTTCACTCAAATAAGGTGTATTCATTTTACCAATTATATTCTGATTTGTTGAATATCTGATTTTTTTTAAAAAAAAGCTTGAAGTACGTAAATAAATAGTAAATCCACTTTTATTTTATTTTATTTTATTTTATTTTATTTGTTTCACGGGTTAGTAATGTAAAATACTCTAGTTTGATCGAATTCACTCTACTAAGGTATATTACTTTTACCAATTATATTATGTTTTGTAAAAAAAAAAAAGTCTGAATTTTTTTTAACAAAGCTTGAAGTAAATATATATTTAATCCAATTTTTCACGGGTTAATGTAAACAAATGTATTATATTCACCATACTAAGGTGTATACACCTATTTCAATTAACGTTGTCCATCTGGAATGGTTGATCTGAGACCGATAGGAATTGTGGGAGTTCATTAAATTGCAAATACATTGTTTTAATCACACTTGAATGGTGCTGAATTACAGATAACAGTATTTCAGAAGTAAACATTAATATTCAAGCGTGATTATAATAGTGCATTTGCAGTTTAACAAGCTCCCACAATTCCTATCGGTCTCAGATCAACCATTCCAGATGGACAACTTTGATTGAAATAGGGGTATACTAACTATAAATATAGTATATAACTTGTAAGAAATCTCAAAAAAGATTGAAGAAACTTTTTTACCAATAATAACAAAACCAACCTACAAACTAATTTTTGGATATAATTATATTATGTTTTTTTTATTGTTTTATTTTTCTTATTCACTGTTTTAGAATGTATGATATTATCCCAACAAGAGTATTTTACCAATTTCATGGCAGACAACGACATTTTCAATTACTCAGTGTTAATTCATATCTTCAAATACACACATGGCATTATAAGTGGCACTCAGCTAAACACTTCTAAGTTCTAAGAGCTTCTTCTTAAACAACTTGAATTAACTCGAAACCAAGGTGATTCAAACTTACATTGCTATTCACAAATTTGTTTGCCTGTATGAGTTTAACATTTCAATAAGAAAGACTTTAACAAAGTACAGTTCCGACCTTTATTATTATCTTTTATCAGGATTATTCAAACTAACTTCAATCTCGGTTGTTACAAATTTTTATTTTTTTTTAAATCAAGGTTATTGAAGCTAACTTCGCTATTGATCGTCACAAATGTTTTCAATTTCTAGATGAGGTATGATGGTCCGAGGTAGTGGGGTCTTGAGATAGACTAGTGTGGTGTTGATGTCTGACGTTTCCACAACTGTTACCTGAGCGAAAGTCATCTTTTTCTATTTGTTTGCCTGTGTGTGTTTAACAGTTTGATAAAAAGTCTCAACCTTAAGATATTATTATATACCTGTTTTTCCATTGACATGGCCATTTGTGTTTTTTTTCGACAAAATGATAACCATCATTTTTCTTTGTTTTTATTTAATTATTGTTTTTATTTTGTGTGGGATGGCTTTAAAAATAATAAGAACTGAATACTTTTAAAAACGTTCATTTTCGACCTTCGAGTTATATACCTGTTTTCCCTTCACATGGCTACTTGTGTTTTCAAGCTCTCACCCAACGCTCCTCATGTTTTTCTTTTTGTTTAGTTATTGTTTTTATTTTGTGTGGGAAGGCTTTCCGGGGTATAAACAATTAGATAATAAGAAATACTTTAAAAAACGTTCATTTTCGACCTTTTAATATTAACGTAGGAGTTGTATACCTGTTTTCTCCTTCACATGGCCACTTGTGTTTTCTCGCCCAAATGCAAACCATAATTTTTCTTTTTGTTTCTTTATTGTTTTAATTTTGTGTGGCAAGGCTTTCCGGGGAATAAACAATTAGATAATAAGAAATACTTTAAAAAACGTTCATTTTCGACCTTTAAATATTAACGTAGGATTTGTATTCCTGTTTTCTCCTTCACATGGCCACTTATGTTTTGAAGCTCTCGCCCAAATATGCTAACCATTATGTTTTTCTTTTTGTTTATATATTGTTTTTCTTTTGTGTGGGATGGCTTTCCGGGGATAAAACAATTACATAGCACATGGTTCTCTCAAAGTTACCTACAAGTTTTGCTTGTTGCTAGTTTTGACGAGTGTTATTTGTTTCTTGTTAATTGAACGGTGCTTTTTGAGAAGGGTGTGACGACATGGTACCAGTGAACCAAGTTTAAACCTTTTTAAAAATGCTGTATAAACCACTTACAACAATTGCAAAAAGGTTGTATTGAACATTGACATGCATTTCCGAAAGATTGTTCCTAACACAAATTACAGCTATATACTTATTTCAATAAATATTAGTCACAAAAAAATCTACGAAGCAGAGGGTCACGGGAAATATCTTATAACAGAAAAATCAAGGCTTTTGACACAAATTTAAGCTTGTGAATTCTCAGGAGGCGATTAGGGGATTAAAATTAAAATCTAGAATTTCAATATTTCAGATGGCACATAAGTACTCATTGCAAATCGTCTCAATGCACTTTAAACACTTATTTCAACTACTAATTGATAATTGATAATGGACGTATTTTGTGCCTTTTTCACTTAAACAGGTAAATGGTTCTATTTTAAACGTACTTAAGTGGTTTTCATAAACCTGCATTCATGTGAAAAACACGTTAGGCATATTTCGTACTATTACACTCAAATTCTTATGTTTTCTATTATATGGTATAGTGTTTTATTATACCTGCGAAATACACTCCCATAAGCATTAGTAACATTATTCTCTAATCCTTATGTTTGCTGTTGTAGAAGTTTTTTTATATACTTGTAAAACACACTTTAGTTAGTGCACTCTTAAGCCTGGTGCACACTAGGCACACATGCATACGCATTAGTAAAATTATACTCTAATTCTTATGTTTGCTGTTGTAGAAGTTATTTTATATACTTGTAAAACACACTTTAGTTAGTGCACTCTTAAGCCTGGTGCACACTAGGCACACATGCATACGCATTAGTAAAATTATACTCTAATTCTTATGTTTGCTGTTGTAGAAGTTATTTTATATACTTGTAAAACACACTTTAGTTAGTGCACTCTTAAGCCTGGTGCACACTAGGCACACAAGAATACGCATTAGTAAAATTATACTCATTATGTTTTCTGATGTAGAGGTTTTATTTATATAACTATATGAATTACACTTCAGCTATTGCACTCTAGACTAACTTGTTTGTTTGTATTGTGTTTATGTGGATATTATTTACATTCTAATAAGTACACTTTGTTTCACCGGGTTATGAAAACCCACCAAGTAGTAGCCAAGGTATGCGCAATCCATTAAAAATTGAACAAATATTATTCTTTTTTTCGAACAATTTGTTTACATTTAAAATAAAAGGTTCCAAAATCTTACTTTTGCATATTTTTTATTTAATTTTTTAATCAGAAGAAACAAAAGTGTGCAAAAATAATTTGATTTAACTGAGAAATTAACGGTCACGTCTTCCTTAAAAAATGTACAGATTGCACTTGGAAGTGACTGAAAAAGCTGAAAATGGTGAGAGATTATGCTAAATCCTCCCAAAAAGTTGTTATAAAACGGGAAGAAAACTGTTCTAATCAAAATACATAAAAGGCGCTTACTGTCTTTGAATATTATTTGGATTTAGTGCAGAATCGAAAGGAACACTTATCCATATATCTGCCCTCTTCGATTTTCATGACGTTTTTCTTCGAATTATTCAAGCTTCCTTTGAAAACTAGCAAGTAATCTAGTATCATTTTTATTTTGATCTCTAGTTTTAAGCTTTGTGTCTCCATCCAGTCTGACCCAACCCTCTTTTCTTGGAAAAATGTAACAGAATGGTTTCAAAACTCAGCACACCCTCTTGTCTTGGAAAAAAGGAACAAAATCATTTCAAATCTCACATAGGGTTTCTCTCCTTGTGTTGAGTAACTGAAAAATTAAGTATTTGTTTTTCTACCATGCCGATCCTTTCTGACCCGTCCCTCTTTTGTTCGGAAAAAAACCGTAAGAAAATGGTTTCAAAGTTCACTTAAAAAGGATTCTCTCCATGTGTTAAAGTAACTTTTCTTTCCTCCTTCTCTTTTCTTTGAAATGGCTTCAATGGCTTCAATGCTCACCTCACCTTGTGTTCAGTAACTGACAAAAAAGTAAACTATTTGTATCTCCCTCCTCTCTTGTCTTCGAATAATGTAAAAAAGTGCCTTCAAACCTCACCTATAAAGGTTTCTATCCTTGTATTCAATAACTGAGAAAACTATTTGTTTTTCCTTTCTTTGACCCGTCCCTCTTTCTTTGAAAAATATTATGAAATGGTTTCAAATCTCACCTCTCATTGTGTTCAGTTACTGTTAAGTTAACTATTTCTATATCATTCCTCTTTTTTTATTCACAAAATGTAAAAAAATATGATTTCAAAACTTACCTCAAATTGGTATTCTCCTTGTGTTCAAAAACTGACAAGTAAACTTTTCGTTTCTCCCTACTTTGACACGTCCGTCTGATCTTTGAAAAATATAACAAAAGGGTTTCAAAGCTCACCTCTGACAAGTCAACTATTTATATCTCTTTCCACTCTTTTCTTCGATCGAAAAATGTAAAAAAAAAATGATTTTCAAACTTACCTGAAATGGTTATGCTCGTTGTGTTCAGTTACTGACAAGTTAACTAGCAACTTAACAAGTCCAAATGACCCAGCAAAGCAGCCACGGTGTCTATATATATGAAACAAGTCTTAATTAGTCCATTTGTGTGTATTCTCTTTGTTACCATCAATAATAGATGACACTCGGTATTTGCCTTTGAAAATTAAGAGCACTAGAAATGGCCCATTGTTGGGAAGAGGAATCTTGTTGAATAAAGTACAGTAGTATTATTTAATTAGATATGAGTTGAGGAGTTGTTATGGGCTCCAGAAGAATACAGCTTGGTATTTTTTCTTTTTAGCTTAACAAGTAGATTGATAAAAAAGCTTTCATGTAAATCATCGTGTATTAAAATATGCTTTTATTATTATTATTATTATTGCCCAGGGGGGAACAGATTTACTTTAAATGCACGGGATATTGGGTTTAATTAATTTTTGCTAAAAACCCTTTAAAACATAATGCCCCAAATGTATTTTAGTCGGCATTAAAAATTACATATTAGAGTAGAGGGGTACATCAAGCTAAATTTAACTTTAACTTTGGGTTTAATTAATTTTTGTTAAACACGTAAAAAACATAATACCCCCAAAAACTGTATTTTAGTGCATTCAAAATTACATATTAAAGAGAAGGAGTACATCTAGCTAAATTTAACTTTTAAATATAATTATACGATGATATTAATGACCTTAAAGTTTTACATATTTCGGCATGTTTTAAGAACTATTGACAGATTAAAAGAGGGCCATCTCGCTCACCCTGAATCAGGCATAGTTTCACTTAATTTGAGTATTCGCAAACTTGAATAGACGTTCAAGAGACTTTCTTTTGTTTGATATAAAGTATTTGCAACAATTCTCAACGGTTCGACTGATGCAGGTTTGTAGTTTTTTTGTGACTAACGTACAGTTTTTTAGGTCCCGACGAAATCAGCATGCCCATACATTTTCTATAACATTTACCCGCTTAATGCGGCCACCAAGTTAATAAGGCCACTTTAAGGTTCCACTGTATTTAAAAGTCTATAAAGTCAATGTCATCGTGAAGATTGCACTACAACAAGTGACACGTGATGCTCTGTTTATTATTTTTTTTCAACAGTTGAAACTTCGAATTCTAACTGTATAATGAATAACATTAAACATGGAATAGAGTGGTTTTCATTAACCCGTGAAACAAAGTGTAATAGGGAAAGAGTAATAAAGTGTATTAATGTGTAATAGTGCTATTGAACAAATGATTATAAAACCCCAAGTTAAAGTTAAAATGTAATATAGTGTAATAAAGTATATTACGCTAAAGTGTGTTTCACGGGTTTAATAATGAAAACCACCCTAATAAATATGAAATCTATGTGGGTCATTCCACATGAGACATTGAAATAATGAAAATTTGACAACATTAAAAAGCGTGCTCCAAAAAGAGAGTTAAATGACCAAGGTTCTCAATGTGATTTTACTGTAATATTATCTATTCTATGTGATATTAACTAAGCAAAATAGGCAATTTTCTTATATTTGACTTACTGAATTTGCCATTTGTAATGTCCGTAACATTTTGTGTAATGTCCGTAACGTAACACTTTCATTAATAAAAAAATAATAAATGAAACAGAGTGTATAAAACAGCTATAAATTAGAACTACAACATCTAGTCTGTTCAAGAAATGTTCCTGAATTTCTGAGGTCTTTTTAAATTCACAGCAATTAAAACTTGAAATGAAGGATTAAACAAAGTGGTTGTTTTAGCTGTAATGTCCGTAACGACATTTTAAATAAATATATCTGTCATTTACGAGAGTGTGCATTTCTTTTTTTACTATGAATTAGAAGCTATTGCCTAAAAGTACATTGTAACAAAAAATCATGCAAATCTGACTATAACATTTTGAAGAGTAAAAATAAATAGGTCTAAAATGTTCTCTGGGTGTAATGTCCGTAACGGTGGAATGACCCATGTGCACAGTTAATGCTTACATCAACTTAATTTCAGCAGTTGAAATTCCAATGTTTATAAACTCGGTATAATGAATCACAGTATTACAAATCAACACAATCTTTCATTATATTAGCTTAGTTATCATAATCATATATGTATGGTACATATCGATCATTTTATATTATATATGTTTATTTCAAAACTCATACTTGATCCCGTTTCTATTTATGTTATTTCTATTTAATGTTATCTTTTTTTCGTCTCGTCTTTTCTATTCTATAATATTATGCTAACTAAAAACTCATTGACCATAATATATATAAAATTTCTTATGTAAGCTATCTATCTTGGTTAGCCAGCAATGGTTATTATAGGTAGCCTGTACCTTATCTACTGTTCAATAACATAAATTGTAAATTATGTATATATATACCTAAGGTACTGAATAAACTTTTGTCATTGTCATTGTCATTTGTCACAGTAGACATGGAATAAAAATTATGAAAATTGTATCCACAATTAATGCTGATATCGAGCATTTAGAACGAAGTTAAATATATAATGTTACACTTATTTTTAGTCGACAATGTTAATGTAATTACTGTATAGTGAAGGTTTGCTTGTTGTACTAAATACTTAATGCAAAACCGATAAATGTCCATGCCAAGAAACGTATTTTAAGCAGATTAAGCTAAACTGAATTTTAACTATATAACGATGTTTTTAAACTATAAAAATGATATTAAATAATATTATTAAAATAATACATTAACCCAGGCATTCGAAAGAAGTGCAATAAGGCAAAGTTGATGAAAAATAATAATAATAATTCATGTTTTTAGCAATTGAATTTTTAATATTTTTAACCAAAATACAATGTTCTAATATAGCTATTCTCATCAAAAATTTATTGGAAATGTCCGTGCACAAACACGTACTTTCTTTAAAAAATGTACGAACGTGACTATTTTGAAAAAAAAAAAACCTTAATTCAATTTTGTGGTAGACACGATAGTTCCTAGTTAGTCGAAAACTTCGTCGAACTGTCTAGAAACAAAGCAGATACTCAGAATTTTAAAGGAAGCATCATACGTTTTTGCCTTTTTCTTCAGGCTCTTTCGAACAGATCTCGTTTTGTCTAAATTGCAGAAGATTTTAGATGTAAATCTTATTTAGTGGCATACAATCTTAAAAGTGTATGAATATGATCGTCGCAGAATAAAATCTTAAAAGTACTGGATTTGTTAAGCTAGAAGAATACAAAGTACTCAAACATGCCTAGTGATTTTTTTTCTGCTCAGATTAATCCTCTCTCTTTCATGTTAGTAAGGTTTAGGAACATAACAGTTGATATGACGTTTAAAATAATATTATTACAGGTCAATCAACTGCTACCCATAATGGCATTGAAAAGGTAACTTATCCCCTTAAATAATAATAATTTATTCATTTATTTTGCGCAAATTCAATATTGAGATTTTCAAATGCGCATTATAAATTACAAGAACACTCCCCGCAATTTTCAGATCAAAATCTACCTCGCAACCTTCTACTTTTTACCGATCGATATCACGCGTCTTACAATCATTAGGGGATAATAGAGCAGATTTCGTTTGACTGTGAAAGGTTCAGTGCAGTGTGCGTGCCTTGCCGCGACCATGTTTCTAGAATTTGGAGGTGCCTTGCCGTGCCTTGCTTTGACAGCTTTCGTGGCTGTGATCTTTTCATAGTCAGATCTTTTCATAGTTATGTAGCCGTATACGTTTTTTCATAGTCATAAATGCAGAATAAATGGCAGAAATGTATGGGCGAGTATTCATATACATATTTATTTTCATAGTCAAGTAGATATTTTCATAGTCATGTATGCAGAATTGCAGACATGGGCACAATATTATAAATACATCTTTAGACGACTATTTGAAAATGGTTGTCGCAGACAAAGTGACAATCAACAAACCTAAGGTCGCAAGGGATGTCGGTATTGTCGTTGTAGTTTTAAATAAAATCAATATATTAAAGGTTTCTTACCGAAACATTTCATTCAACACCTGGAACACTGCAACAGCTTTTCTTACGAATACAACAGAATATATATATATATACAAAGAACTAACAAATCATTATCATATTTGCAAAAACTGTAAACAAGAGACAAAATACCGAAATCCTTTGCAGTCTTACAATAGTTGTGTGCCTTAAATAGAAATATTTATAATAATGCTATTATATGTTTTGTAATGTATGCTATTATATGGCAACACATATTTACAATCATCTATTCCCAATCTACCTTGGCACATTTTTCGTCTCAAGACGCCATACACTATAAGCTAAGTTAACATACCACAAAACATTAATTTGGTATTTCTTAAGTTTCAATTATCAGCCATAGATAATGCATTTTATAATTATAGCAAGCTGGGACAAAGGACCCCACGGATAAAGTGGCTTTAATTGATGTACACAGCCGGTACCGTATGAACCTCTAGAGAAACCATAGATAAAAGCTTTTAACTTTGACGAAGTTCTATAAGGTCCGAAACGTCGTTAAGTAAACCAAAATGCCATCATCATATCATCATCATCATCATCTCTTTATTTGAATAAAACATCGGAAGGAGGTTACAATTTTTTTTTCACTCTATAGAATATAAAAGCCTTTTACTTTGACGAAGTTCTAAAGGGTCTCACCGTCAGTATATAAATTAGCCAAACTATCATGTTCTATATATAACATAGTTCATAGAGGGGACTGGTTAGGAAACCTTTTATTGCACTTCTTTGTTTGCATTTCGAAGTTGAACCGGTCTTGACCGTGCACAACTTTTTCTTATGGCCATAAATAAAAGCCTTATAAATCGCCTCGATGTATGAGATTGGGCTTCCTGTGCATAAACTTTTTCTATTAGATTATTGTAAAGAATATTGTAATATTTGTTCTAAATCTTTGAGTATTTTGAAGCAACAGCCAAAATAATGATTTTTAGGCTGTTCACTCAGACGTATCCAATATGGCTAAACCAATTGCGAAACAAAAGATTATGCACGATCGCGCTTGAAAAAAAGTGTAAAAAACATACAACAAAGGGTTGCCAAGTAACCATTTCCTTCTACTAACTATGGTTCTATAACTACGGCTCGGTTACGCTTTCAAAGTTTTTGCTAGTGATTGAGAACAATCGACTGATTTGTATTTCTAAAATTTAATGTAGCAGCATACGAACCTTTCATTCCTAAATTATTTTTCACTCTATAGAATATAATACTATGTATTACTTTGACGACGTTCTAAGGCGTCTGAACCGTCAGTAAGCTAACCAAACTACCATATTCTAACTGAGAGGAGAGGAACAAGGATTAAAATATCATTCCTTTCAAGTTTTGAACCATTTTTCTCCCTCCTCCCTAATTTTTTCGACCATTCGTCCCTCCTCCCAGATTTTCTTTGCTCTTTCAAAACAAAAGTTATTGAGGCTTTTCATTAGAGTGCAAATGGTACAAATTTGAACTATTTAAGAGATAAACTGTTCGCATAAAATTGGCCCAAATAATATTACAATCAGTCCAATAATTAACAAATAGAACAGGCTTTTCCGTGCTCTGTTCAGTTATAAAGCACGATGAAAGTGACGAGAGCACGAAAGAAGTGATGGGAGAAGCATGAGCTGACAGCGAGTGCTTCTCCTCACTTCTTGAGTGCTCTCTTCACTTTCTGAGTTCTTTATAACTGAACAGAGCACGGAAAAGACTGTTCGATTTGTTTTATTATATATTTGCTCATTTATTTTAATCTTAAATCACTTTAATTTCACGTTTTTTATCGATTAAGTTACTGATTCTTGTTCAAAATTCTCCCTACTAACATTCATGTGAGTTCTCGAGCGCTGATTGGTTACCGTCTTGGTTTCCTATTTCGGTCTCCTATAACACTGTCACGCCACTCTACACTTGTGCAAATGAAATTCAATCTATGCAAAAGGGACTGCAAAAGGCCGATAAAAACAAGTTTTTATGGATAAACGATGAATGAAAATCACTTTTCTGTAAGTAAAAAATTGTAATAAATGCCAGTTTGTTCTCATGGAGCATATGTGTTTTAAATTTATGCCGTTTTGCAGTCCTTTTGACAAATTTTCACCAACTGTTCGTCCCAAGCAAACCGTTTGCTGAAACTGATAGTAATCTTAATTTTTTTCAGCAAAAACATGCTCAAAGTTGTTTTTGTTAGAGAATGCAATATTTAGGGATCGTTTGGAAGGCTATGCTTTTTGTAGAAGTCTTGAAATCATCAAGTTTGGTGTAATTTTATATTTGGCCGGTTTTGAGTCCTATATATTTTGCGATTTGTTTTTTGGTGACTTTTTGGTTGTATTTTACGTTTTTTTTCTTTTGAAACTTCACTTTGCCTTCTAAATATAAACAATAGATTGTATTTCTGTGTGAAAATAGGCTGATTCTCAATATTTCCTGATTTAAAATATCTTATTTTAGTGTTTTGTTTTCTAATTTTGCCAGAGCTTGAAAGAAATCGAGTTCGGTGCGTGACAGAGATTCGTGATGATGTCGTCACAACTGTGCTCCGTTCACCTATAAAGCACAGTGCTCGACCAATCACAACACGCGTAGTATCTCAAATATATAATAATTTTAATTATTCAAATCTTTAAAAAGACATTATAGTTCAATTATTAATTAGGTAAAATCGACCTTCTCCCTCCTCCCTTTATATTTTTATTCTCCTTTTTATTTTTGCCTCTTTTCCTCCCTCTTCCCTGTTTATTTTTGCTGTTTCTCTCTCCTCCCTGATCTGTTCCTCTCCTCTCCTTACTACGGCTCTGGTTATACACACAGTCCCTGATGTAAAAACTAACTATTACGGTGCCCGTTCTTTCAGTTTTGCTGCCCCTTCACTTTGGAACTCATTACCTGATGACATTAAAAACGCTAAATCATTATCTTCATTTAAGTGTAAACTCAAGTCCTTCCTCTTTTCACAATATTTTGTATAATTAATCACTTTTATTTAATTTATACATGTAAGGCGCATTGAGACTAGAAATGCGCCATATAATAAACACATTAAATTATTATTATTATTACATTCTACGTTTTGGCTGGTGATCGAGTGTAATCGATTTGTATTACCTAAAATTTACTGTCGCAGCATATGAATGGTCTCACCCTAAGCAGGGATAACAGAAACTGAGAACAGACGTAGTGGACTAGCTAAAATGTAAGGTGGTCTAGCTAGAATGGTTCCTTATTAGTCATCCTCTTTGCACCCATTTTTTTCTGTCATTATAACTTACTATATATACGTACTTTTTATATCATGTAAATCTATATCTTGTTTATATTATTTTGTGCAAAGAAAATGGGAAAAAATTAAAAATTAAAAAATTAGACATCTCAGTGTACATGAGAAATGTGGAGGACTTTAACGGACTGCTATACGAGTGTCTACATACTTACTAGTTAGTATTCGAAATGCCTCCGAGACAAGACAGGTGAAGAAACCTTTTATTCCTAACTTATTTTTCACTTTAAGATCATATTCGAGAGTTCTTGAAGTCTCGACTTATTTTGACCATGATTAACACTCTTTCAACAAAACTTTTGATGAATGTTTGACATTATTTTGATATTTTTTCATCTCAATCGGACCAATTACAGACATCAAATTATCTATAGTCTCCGCCTCTCGATATAAACTCCGCCTCTCCATACAAACTTGTACCTGAAAAAATGTCAAAATAATGTCAAAAATTCATCATAAGTTTTTGTAAGTGACCACGGTACGGCGAGTCGCACAGTAAGGACTTTTCAGACTTGAATTTTTCCTTAGGGGCTCCAGAGAATAAAAAGGGCTAATCAACAGTCACTCAACGAAATTAAACAATGAGCTAACTTACTAATTGCACAAAAAGATGTGCATCTTATTTTAAGTGACATACCCTGGGCTACTCGACAAAACAAAGTGGTATGCCGGATTGAATGAAGAGAATAAAAAAAGGAACTAAAGAAAGAAAGAAATATATGAAGAAAGAAAGAGAAAAAGAATGAAAAATTAAAAGAATGAAAAAAAGAAAGAATGAGAGAAATACAGATAGAATATATAAATAATATAACAGAAAGAAAGAAAGAAAAGAAGAGAGAAAGAAAAAGAGAAAGAAAGAAAGAAAGGGAAAAAGGAAGAAAGAACGAGAGAAAAAAAGAGTTATACAAGGTGGTTTCATAAGTTCAAAACGTCTTACATTAAAGCCGTGTAAAGTGAGAAGGAAAGAGAGAGAGAAAGAGCGAGAGAGAGAGAGAGAAAGACAGAAAAAGAAAAAAGGAAAGAGCGAAGGAAAGAAAAAAAATCTAAATCTAAACGAATAAAATGAACGTTAAAAAAATCAAACTATTACTGTCATCCGCTAAGAAAGATTTTTTTAAGTAATCAAAAGCATTTAAATTAAAAAAGAAGGAAAGAAAAATGGAAACGAAAAAAACCAGGAGCCCATAAAAAAAGAAAATGTTAAATATTGAACTATTGTTATCTTAAACGTAAAATAAATATTTTTTTAAAAACTGAAGCAAAGAAGTTTTAGTCTTCAAATTGCTTACCTCACAACGGAACTCCAACCAAGTCTGAGTGAATCTGAATTCAAGCACCTAACTTTGTATACAGTCTACTCATTTTACACAGAAACCTTTTACGACTGCGCAATGGCCATTATCTATTAGCTAAATTAGCTTAATGAAATCAATCATAATTAATATTAAATGGAAGTGATCGCCATTAGAATTATCCTATTAAAATGGGCGAAAATGTGTTTAATGTTAGTGCCGTGCATATAGAAATAGATAACCATTTTGCTGATTTTAAGATAATCTTAAAAATACAGAATGAAAAACAAACCAGCAAACAAACTAACGAACAAACACAAATGCAGGAGTCAATTTATATCAAAAGATTAATTATTGAGGCCCGGGGGGATGGGACTCGGGGATTAAAGTATCCGTTATGCTCGTCGTATCTCTTTGGGGTAAAAAGCAGCGATTTGGTATCTTTTAAGTTATCAAAACATAAAATATCGAATTTGAAGTCTGTTGGTATCTCTCTCGAAAATAGAAAAATCCCATCGTTTTCAGCGTTTTTTTTTTAGTTTCCTGTTTTTTGTGCGGTATCTCTGGGTAAAAAAACCCACCGTACCATTTATAAATGACTTTCGGTATCTTTTAGGAGGGAAACCGTCCGACTCACATACCGTATTTACTAGAATAAGTGCCTCCCCCCGAATAAGCGCCGCACTTTAACGTTGGTTCGATTTTGTTGAACTCTGCCGGTAGAATGGTTGTTGCAATAAATTATTGAACGATGTTGAACGTAGGGGGTAAACGGTTTCAATGACAATGTTAAAATGGGTTTGGCAAACGGCTTCAACATTGCCATTCAACAAAATCGAACGGATGCGGCATGAAGCAAATGTTGAAGCCGACGGTTTGCCCAGGCCTTTACTCTAGAACAGCATTGGAAACATATCTTTAAGAAAAGCTATATTCTTCAGTTAAAAATATTTATATTTAACCGCTCGACCATTAAGTTATCTCTCCAATATTCGTAGTTCTGATCAAAATGGGGACAGTAAGATCGAGAAAAATTTAATAAGCGCCGTGGCGCTTATTCGAGTAAATACAATACTTTTACCCCGATTCATTTACCCCCAGGTCCCCCTCATCCGGCATTACGGTTAGATCTTAATCCATGCAATCAAAAAAATATGACTTCCTTGGATATAAGGTTATACAATAGCTATCATTATCCAAGACTTTGTCAATTACAAAATTGGTTTTATATCGAATTAGTGTAATGAGATATAGAAATCCTTTTAAAAGTAACATTAAATTCCTATCTATTTGTAAAGCCAATAGACTTGTAGGAAGAATGAAAAAACGATTAAATTTGCAAAAAGCTATAATTAAGAGTTTGAAAAATCAGAAAAACACCGAAACGAGGCATCAAAGGTATTTGGTATTTTAGCCAGAGCATCAAAACCTTCCAAACATACCTGTTTCAGGTGGTTCTTTCATATGACAGTGCTAAAATATTAAAATATCTGTTTACTTGAAAAATTATTTTCCGCTACATGTTATGTTATTTATGAAAGTGGTCTATAGAGTACAAACACTAAAAGTGTGCAACATAAATACCACTAAATACTGCTAAATTATGCAAATTCTTTTGTTCTCTATTGTTTAATCAACACTATTTAGTGGTAAATAGTACAAAGTATTGCACACTTTTAGTGTTTGTACTCTATCTGTATCTATCCATATTTAAGGCCAATGAAATAGACTTGTAGGAAGAACGTTCCTTTCTAAGGTATAAGACATATAACTTCCTGTGAATGTATTAAAGTCCAATGCTCGCGTAATCCACCTTTTTCAAAAAGGTTGGCCGCATAATATCTGAATTTGAAACTAGTCTAAATGACTTTAAGTCTTTGACTTTTAGTCTTAAAATTCCTTACGAAGTCCAAAAGTAAACTTTTCGAAGATCAATACTAAATACTGCACTTTTATAATTACTCGAGACTTGTAACTTCACTAACCAGCTTCACTAATTTTACTAACCTACATCGATCTTTTTGCAGCTTGTTACCTTGTATTGGATGTCAGATTCTAGTATGAGCACATGCAGAACACTCCATTTCATACTCCCAACGATAATTCGGAGAACATTTCAATGTGTTAATTTTCTATTGTTAACCGTAGTATTTTCCCGTGCTTGGCTTTAAATTTGTGAATATTTTGAAAACAAATCGAGGCTTAGCCTGTGCAAATGCGCCTTTTGTGAAAAAGTACCGCGGTACTAGATACCATGAAACTGGAATATTCTTAAGCGGAGATTTTTAGCTGTTTAGATAAAAAAATAATTATGTTCAATCATGACCTTCACTTTGAAAATGCGCTTTATATACAAGCACACAAAATAATTTTATTAGAATGTTATATTGGATCAAATTCAGATGAAAACCTTACAAGGGGTTAATGAATTTTGGTTAATGCGATAAATTGCCGCGGCACAATAGACCAGTTTCGTGTTATCTAGCACCGCTGTACTATTTGACAAAAGGCGCATTTGCACAGGCTTAGCCTCAATTCAGAGAAAATTCAAATGTGTTTTCTTTTGTTAAGCGGTAACATTTTTTCGTGCTTTGCTTGGGATTTGTGAATATTTTGACAACAAATCGAGGCTTAGCCTGTGCAAATGCGCCTTTTGTCAAATAGTACAGCGGTACTAGATAACGTGAAACTGGAGTATTCCAACAGATTCCACATAAGTTAAGTAGGACTCAATCGGCGTTATTATAAATAAAGTATATGACTATAAGTATATGTCGACATCGTTGAAGTTTGGTCAACGTGGTGATTCGATCCTGGTGAGAAATAGAGAAACTGTAATATCCGTCCAAGTACCGATGTTATAGAGTCCAAACGAAGTGTTTCCCGGCTTCCTAGAGATTTCGTCCTTCCATTTATTGAGACGCTTGCAACAGTACTGATTGTGAATTCATAGGTTAACTGTTAACTGAGAAACGGCTAAAAAATTAACTGTTAACTGAGAATTTCGTGTCTTTTTAGGACAACTGTTAGCTGATATTTCTTTGTTTTTAATTAATAAATTTGAAAATAAATATTTCTTTGTTTTTAATTTGATAACTGAGAAAATTGCTAATATTTAGCTGTTAACTGATATTGGGAGCCCCCATTCAGACCCTGTGAATTGTATTTGGTTTAATTTAAAGGAAATAATTTTTAACATGAATTTTGAGATATTGTTGTCATATTATTAATGAATGAATGGATGAATGAATAGATGAACGAAGTGTTTCCCGGCATCCTAGAGCTGTCTTCCTCCTATTTGGGACCCTGGTTAAAGGATTATGAAATGTATTTGGTTAAATTTAAAGGAATTAACTTTTGACATGCATGTTGAGATATAGTAGACACATTTTTGATGAATGGATGAATGGATAGATGAACGAAGTGTTTCCAGCGAGCCCTGGTCACAGGATTGTGAAATGTTTTCTGATTTAGTTAAATTCGTATAGCTTCTTGTCAATTTAATCTCTTATTTAAATAGAGAATGTCTATCCTATGATATCCTAGATATCCTTACATCAGCCATTTTTTATATATTATGATAATTACATTGGCGGCCATTATGACAAAGGGCAATTTGGTTCAATTTAAAATAATTAAATCTAAACATGTTTATTAATTTTTTATATTTATTTATTTATATTGTAGGCGTAGTATAGGAAATTCAGAATCTATATATATATATATATATATATATATATATATATATATATATATTTTTATTTATTTATAATGATTTTGAACGTTGTTTACAAGCAGGAGAAACGACAATAGGACGCGAAGACCCTGTCAAAGATCGTTCTCCAATGGTCAAACAACGGTAAGGCGAGGAGAAATAATAATTGGTGTTCTTCTTCCGCATTTACAACGCTGAATGCGGTTACAAATATATTGAAAATGTTACTAAAAATATGTTAATACATAATATGAGTTAAATTAATAATTCTTTAGAAGTTTTTTAAAAATTAAAAGGTTGGGGACCAACATCGGTTGGGACCCAAACATCGTTAAGCGATGACCTTAGATGGATGTCTCGAAGGTTTCGCTTAACGGTGGAGGCATTGTTTGGGTAATTGGTGTTCTTCTTCCGCATTTACAACGCTGAATGCGGTTACAAATATATTGAAAATGTTACTAAAAATATGTTAATACATAATATGAGTTAAATTAATAATTCTTTAGAAGTTTTTTAAAAATTAAAAGGTTGGGGACCAACATCGGTTGGGACCCAAACATCGTTAAGCGATGACCTTAGATGGATGTCTCGAAGGTTTCGCTTAACGGTGGAGGCATTGTTTGGGTAATTTAGAAACGAATAAGAAAGGAATTCATATTAACCATCGCCAATCACCAATCGCCAATCGCCGTTCGCCCCGTCAACCTTTTTTGAATTAGGTGTATATGTTTTTATAATAATTTCGCTTGTTCGATTAAATGAGTAGATAAATAAGAAAGTGAATGACTGGATGAGAGATGGATGAATGAGTAACGAGGTGGGCGAAAAAACGAGTGGATACATCGAACAATGGATGGATAAATGCAAAAAATAAAGAAGAAATGAATGATTGATTGAAAAACGAACTAATGAGTAAATGAATGAATGATTGGATAAATGAATGAAAGGGTGAAATGATCTGAAGGAATGAATGCCGGAATGAAGGAAGGGACGAATGATTGAATGAATGGAAAGATCAATAAATGAATGGATAAATGAATGAATAAATGAAGGAAAGGATGAATTAATAAATGAAGGAAAGGATGAATTAATAAATGAAGGAAAGGATGAATGAATAAATGAAGGAAAGGATGAATTAATAAATGAAGGAAAGGATGAATGAATAAATGAAGGAAAGGATGAATGAATAAATGAAGGAAAGGATGAATGAATAAATGAAGGAAAGGATGAATTAATAAATGAAGGAAAGGATGAATTAATAAATGAAGGAAAGGATGAATGAATAAATGAAGGAAAGGATGAATGAATAAATGAAGGAAAGGATGAATGAATAAATGAAGAAAAGGATGAATGAATAAATGAAGTAAAGGATGAATGAATAAATGAAGGAAAGGATGAATGAATAAATGAAGGAAAGGATGAATGAATAAATGAAGGAAAGGATGAATGAATAAATGAAGGAAAGGATGAATGAATAAATGAAGGAAAGGATGAATGAATAAATGAAGGAAAGGATGAATGAATAAATGAAGGAAAGGATGAATGAATAAATGAAGGAAAGGATGAATTAATAAATGAAGGAAAGGATGAATGAATAAATGAAGGAAAGGATGAATGAATAAATGAATAAATGAAGGAAAGGATGAATTAATAAATGAAGGAAAGGATGAATGAATAAATGAAGGAAAGGATGAATGAATAAATGAATAAATGAAGGAAAGGATGAATTAATAAATGAAGGAAAGGATGAATGAATGAATAAATGAAGGAAAGGATGAATGAATAAATGAATAAATGAAGGAAAGGATGAATGAATAAATGAAGGAAAGGATGAATTAATAAATGAAGGAAAGGATGAATGAATAAATGAAGGAAAGGATGAATGAATAAATGAAGGAAAGGATGAATGAATAAATGAATAAATGAGGAAAGGATGAATGAATAAACGAAGGAAAGGATGAATGAATAAATGAATAAATGAATAAATAAATGAATAAATGAAGGAAAGGATGAAATAATAAATGAAGGAAAGGATGAATTAATAAATGAAGGAAAGAACTAATGAAAGAATGAATATCCGAATGAATGAAAGAATGAATTTACTCATCCAGATTCATAATTGAATGAGTCTATTGATTAATTCATTCATTTATGAAAAAATATCTAATACAATGAGTGAATGATGCCATTATAGTAATTAAAAAGATAATAGTATTCAAATCATGAATGAGTACAACTGTGCATTTCTTTCAAACACGCTATGAAACCCCCATGAAATACCCTATCAAATACTATATAAAATGCATAAATGACCCTAACAAATACTATGAACCCCCATGAAATACCCAAATACTATGAGAAACCTATGAAGTACCATTTAAAATCAGTACCTATGAAATCGCAATGAAATACCTATGAAAACCCCATGAAATATACTTGATTTAATTCAAATATATCTATGATAACGATCTATGAGGAAAGAACCAAAGCGACCCAAAACCCTTTGACAAAAATTCACTCCAAAATAGAAGACTGGAATCGAATTTGACGACTTACCCTCAATGGTGGAAATTTAAGTAATTTCTAACGAGTTCAAATCGGCGGCGCCTTGCTGTAGTTATATAGAAAGTCGGTAATAAAAGCTGACCACACAATTTCTTTTTTGTGTTCGATTGTTTGGTTGGACTGCTGAGTCTGATTATCGTTGGCTTCCAGCAGTTCCAGGGATTCTGAATTTCCTATACTACGCCTACATATAGCACATCAAATAAACGATTAATGTCACTGACACAGTGACGTATGAATTGGCTTAAAACTATATTGACGATCGAGAATCTGCTGTAATAAACACTTGAGGATGAGATGTTAAGAGGATAGAGTTGAGCTTTAGTTAAATGTCAAAGAGAAAGAAATGCGTGGGAATAAAAAAATTAATATTGTGGTGAACGTTTGTCTGGAAAGACCCATTAATGAATGCCATGAATGGATGGAAGGATGAATGAAATAATAGAAGAAAGATTGGATTAAGAAAGGTTTGATAGATGAGTGAAAATGATATGCCAGAGAATATAATAACGAACGTTTTGGTGAAAGAAAAGTCGTGACGAAGATATGTTTGAAATGGCCAAAAAATGAATGGATGGAAGGATAGGTAAAAGAAAAGAAGAAAGAATGGATGAAAAAAAGATTGATAGATGGATGGATGGATGGATGGATGGATGGATGGATGGATAAATGGATGGATGGATGGAAGAATGAATGAATGAATGAATGAATGAATGAATGAATGAATGGATGAATGAATGAATGAATGAATGAATGAATGAATGAATGAATGAATGAATGAATGAATGAATGAATGAATGAATGAATGAATGAATGAATGAATGAATGAATGAATGAATGAATGAATGAATCAATGAATGAATGAATGAATGAATGAATGAATGAATGGAAAACGCCGGGCATAAACGACCCCGAAATCGGCATGGATAGAGTATTTTGAAACTTACAAGTTAGACTTCCATCAAACTTGGCATAAATATAAGGATTGATCAAACAAATTCAACAAGATAATTTTTAGTGTTATGGCTATGGCTATGACGTCATTATGACGTCATAACATCGTTTTCTAATGTTTTTTAAATAATCTCAAAATGATTCAATCTACGCAAACGATGTGTTTTTTGAAACGTTTTGAGATAGCCAACACAAATTCGAAAACCGTTTCTCATTTGGACAAGGCAGTCCAAAGTTATAAAATTCTTAATTTTCACAATTTTCCCGCCATTTTTTGGCGGGAAAAAATATTTAAAAACATTCACAAAACTATCGCTTCATTCATCTTTTTGAGTTCTTATCAACGTGGCACTACAATTCGTACATGGACTACACTAGTCATGATCTAAAATCGTATGTTTTTAGTTTTTTGAATTTTCAAACCCAAAGGTAGATATTTAAGGCGAGAAAAACGCACACGTCATTATGACGTCACATGAATTTGAAAATGCTAAAATAATTATACCGAATAACAATTTTCCAACTTTTTTTAAGTAATATCACTAGTTAAGTGCTTTTCTAAAATTTCAATGGAATAAATGCTTCTTTCTACCACTTTTACAATTAAGCTATGATTCAGAATGACGTCAAATATGATGACGTCACAAACACTTAAATCCTTTATAACTTTATCTATAAACGTCATTGCAAGTTCCGGTTAACGTCTAAATTATTTTCACAGTATTTCTCGTCTAATGAAGTAAAATTATAAATGCATGAAACAAGGATGCGAAATAACCATAAAAGGAAATGCCATCTGTGACGTCACAGAAACGTCAAACCACCATTAAAATGTAATATTTTATAAAATGCCACATTTGTAACATTCTGTACAATTTTCAGCTTATTTGAACTTCTTATAATAAAATAAATAGGATTTCTTTATGTTTTGGCACACTTACTGGTGCCGATTTCGGGGTCGTTTATGCCCGGTGTAAGTTTTAGCAAAAACACCTACGTTTGTAATGACCCGTGAATGAATAAAAGGATGCATTAAATGAATAGAACGAAGAATGAGTAGGAAACGATACTGAAATGGATGAATGGGAATTACATGTGATTGAAGAAAAGAAAAAACGTGACCAAAATGGCTGAATGGATGGATAGATAATAAATGAACAAATAAATGAACGAAAGATCGAACTACAAATCAAACGATTTAATGGAATATTATCAAAGATGTCGATGTATTAACTCGGCTTTCACGGTCAAGATCTCCTTAGCATTAAAAACACTCGAGTTTTTTTTATCTGTCAGACGTTTCTTGAAAGTGTTTTATTGTTGCTTCTCTCATGTTATTGCTACAGACTATACATGACGTTATAGCCATTATTATTTCCACCATCGTCAAAAAAATAATAAATCACTTTTTTAACGTCTCAATCTTTTCTAGCTGGACACGTATGCCCTACTAATTGGGGACACTGAGGCACACACTCACTACTTCTACGTTAACTATTTTGCACACATCAATTCTCACATTTTCATTTTAGCGGAGGGAGGAAAACCGGATAAATCGGATAAAAGCCCTCGTTTCATACGAGAAAAGAACACAACAAACAATCTCAACTCACATATAATCCATGCCCGAGCCGGGACTCGAACCTGGCCACCCATGCCACCAACAATAAGTTATAATCAATTACATTATAGAATTGTTTTTCACAAAACTGTCACTATTTTTGTTGTTGTTAAAATCATAAATCGTCATCATGACTTTCATTAACTTCTAACGAAGATATAAATGAAATATTGTGTATAATGCTTGTCGATAATGAATTAGATAGTAAGCATCTCTATATTGATTGTTGATTATTTCTGTTGCTTTTTTCACAAATTCTAGTTGTTGTTAATTAAGGTGACTGACAACTATACAAAAAAGAAATCAGAATTTTTTCTTAGACAGTATATCATAAAAAATTAATGATGATTCTGATGGAAAAAAGAAAAATGGGGTGTCCCGAGCTCGTCTCTGAGATATCAAAAACTTCAGAAAATCCTACTTAAGGATTGTTTTCGAGATCTGTACAAGAATTATTAGGAAAATCGCAATGAAATACCTATGAAAACTCTATGAAATAGTTGATTTAATTCAAATATATCTTAGATAAAGATCTATGACGAAGAACCAAAGCGGCTCAAAATCCCTTTGACAAAAATTCACTCCGAAAGAGAAGACTGGAATCGAATTTGACGACTTACCCTCAATGGTGGACATTGTATACACAGTGGACATGGACATACAGTATATCATAAAAAATGTATTGTATTGAATGGTCTGAACCCAGGTGAATGAATGTTTATCGAAGTAACAATATTTGTCGAAGTAACAATATTTGTAATAGGATCATCCGGGTGGATGTAGCCCTCAGAAGGGCTGTTTGATGTGACTGACGTTTCGACATCCTGTGCGGAAGTCATCTTCAGAGTCAAGTGAATAAAAAGTCAGATAGAGTGATATTTATACTCCCACGCTAATTAATGGATGTAGCGTCATTAGCGGCATCGGTCTTGTTGTATGGCTGAACCGCTTGTGTGTAATTAGCGGCATAAGTCCCATTGTGTGGCGGTACCGTTTCGGCGGATGATCCTATTACAAATATTGTTACTTCGATAAACATAAAAAATGTAATGATGATTCAGATGGAAAAAAGAAAAATGGGGTGTCCCGAGCTCGTCTCTAAGATATCGGGCTTTGTACCAAATAATTCACAACATCAAAAACTAAAAAAAGCTATATGAACGTATTTTCTTCAGAAAATCTTACTTTAATAAACTTACTTTAATAAAAAAAAGGGCCGGTTGTTCTCGAGATCTGTACAATAATTATTAGGAACAAAGTATATGGTCCCAAAATCGAGCACAAACGAACATTTGTTATTAGAATAGCATATACTAGCGTTAAACTTCTGCATGCAAAAGGAACATATAAATAACTGGTGTCAATCACTATATAGATCCTACTCCTCTTTAATTAAAGTTTAATTGATTGTTTGCTTGATTGTTAACCGGATTAGTTGATATTGTTTAGAGTATGTGCTAGCTCAGTATTTGAGAGGGTTGGAGTGAATGAAGCTTGTTATATTGTTATCTGTCAGACGTTTCATGAAAGTGTTTTATTGTTGCTTCTCTCATGTTATTGCTACAGACTATACATGACGTTATAGCCATTATTATTTCCACCATCGTCAAAAAAATAATAAATCACTTTTTTAACGTCTCAATCTTTTCTAGCTGGACACGTATGCCCTACTAATTGGGGACACTGAGGCACACACTCACTACTTCTACGTTAATTATTTTGCACACATCAATTCTCACATTTTCATTTTAGCGGAGGGAGGAAAACCGGATAAATCGGATAAAAACCCTCGTTTCATACGAGAAAAGAACACAACAAACAATCTCAACTCACATATAATCCATGCCCGAGCCGGGACTCGAACCTGGACCACAGCGGTGAGAGGCCAGCACTCTCACCGCTAGGCCACCCATGCCACCAACAATAAGTTCTTTTTTTTTTTTTTTTTTTTTATTGTTTTTATTTCAAACACACATTTACAAGTACAAGATAGTGTAACATAATTAAAGAACAAAAATAAATATATATGTAACATATAAATAAATATAATAATGTAATAATGATGTTAATAATATAATGTTAACTGTACTAGAAATAGGAAAAAAAAAGGAAATTAAGGAATGTTAATGTTTAGATCATAAAACGAGGGCGTCTCTTAAACTCGAGAATTTAGTCAGATAGATATGCATTGAGTTGTTTTTTGAAGCAATATTATATTCAATTTGTACATAACAGCTTAAATAAACTTTAAAACCATTAAGACTCAAAAAACAACCCTTTGTTCTTGCTCTATAAATATAAGATTTATAAGCAAGCAAAATAAAATTGATAAGCAGCGAAAAATTAAAACATAAACAAGGCCCTACTACAATCGAGGTTAGATTAAGAGGGGGTAAATTAATTTTATGAGTATTTAACCAAGACGAAATTTCACTATAAAGATTACTAGAAAATTCACATTTAACAAAAATATGATCGATAGTTTCAGCGTCTTTTAAACAAAAGGAACATAAGTTCTAATCAATTACATTATAGAATTGTTTTTCACAAAACTGTCACTATTTTTGTTGTTGTTAAAATCATAAATCGTCATCATGACTTTCATTAACTTCTAACGAAGATATAAATGAAATATTGTGTATAATGCTTGTCGATAATGAATTAGATAGTAAGCATCTCTATATTGATTGTTGATTATTTCTGTTGCTTTTTTCACAAATTCTAGTTTTTGTTAATTAAGGTGACTGACAACTATACAAAAAAGAAATCAGAATTTTTTCTTAGACAGTATATCATAAAAAATTAATGATGATTCTGATGGAAAAAAGAATCAAAGGCCACCTATGGCCAACTCGTGGATCATAATTAGAACATTTTGAAAGCGCTTACAGTTTAGACCGCTCCATTACGATTATGTAATTATTTTCTCGGATTAGCTTGAGATGATTTGAAGCGAAAAATAAGTATTCAATGTTGTTGTTTTATTTGTATTTTTTTGGTTGTCGTCCGTTTCCCTTACGGTCCGTCGTTCCCTCAGTCCGTGATCCGCTGACAAGTCTGATATTTACCTGGTTCGATCTTCGGTTCGTGCAGAGATACATGCGAGTTCAAAGAGTGTCTAAGAAACAGTGTTATTAAGTTTTTCTTGCAAAATAAACGCCAGAAAAAGCAAAATAGATAGTCATTGAAGCAATTGGTGTTATATTTGAGGCGATTTGGGCTGTTGGGTGTAGTTTTTTCTAGAGGCCGTTTTAGCTGTTTATTTGTTGTTGTCGAGGTCAACCTGGAGGTTTAAAACCGATCACGTTATCTCACATATTGTAAAGAAAGAAATATTACTTTCATCTACATATACATAGATCGTTAAGTTGAACTGCTAGATAATAGGGTGAAGCGATTTAAGTTTTGCGAATAAGTTTGTTGTTCTGTGCAAGAAGCTAAGAGCTCGAGAATCGCCTGTTTCAATCGCCGTTCGAATTTGTACGAATTAATAGTAGTCAATAAAATTAAACTATTGACAGATAAACCCGTTACTTTAATCAAAAATATAAAAGAAATAATTACAATAAGCAATATATTTACCCTAAAAGATCACTAAACTATTATACTGTTGTTGTCTTCACTTCTAGTGTGTATCGTACTCTCTAAGAATGCTTACCGGAAATACTGTTAAATATCCAGTAATAACAGCTTCGTCCTTTGTAACTGGTTGTGAATCCATTCCATAGCATTATGAAAGGATGGATAAAAAGTAGCTTCTGTTTATAGCAGGGAAGATATCTCGATAAATTTGATCATAATAAGTTGGCTCGCTTAGTTCGCTCGTAAATTGCATGATCTTTAGTAAAATTCACAGTGACCATTTCCGAAAACATTCGACATAAACTTATGTGTAATTCTACTGCGAATCGTGTGGCGTGAGCACATAAAATATGAGAGTATTCGCGATTACTTCGACCGAAAAATCATTCCTTCAGACGAATCAAATATCCATGTGCTCGAAGTACGCTGGCCGAGATCTTGGGGCTCAAAAGTTTACACTGACGGTCTAGTGAGTGAGCGAGTGAGCGAGTGAGTGAGTGAGTGAGTGACACTTCCGGTTCAAAAGCCCCATCCCAATAACTCGAGGATCTTCGATCCACGAGTTAAAAATGGGGTGTCCCGAGCTCGTCTCTGAGATATCAAAAACTTCAGAAAATCCTACTTAAGGATTGTTTTCGAGATCTGTACAAGAATTATTAGGAAAATCGCAATGAAATACCTATGAAAACTCTATGAAATAGTTGATTTAATTCAAATATATCTTAGATAAAGATCTATGACGAAGAACCAAAGCGGCTCAAAATCCCTTTGACAAAAATTCACTCCGAAAGAGAAGACTAGCTGGAATCGAATTTGACGACTTACCCTCAATGGTGGACATTGTATACACAGTGGACATGGACATACAGTATATCATAATCAAAGGCCACCTATGGCCAACTCGTGGATCATAATTAGAACATTTTGAAAGCGCTTACAGTTTAGACCGCTCCATTACGATTATGTAATTATTTTCTCGGATTAGCTTGAGATGATTTGAAGCGAAAAATAAGTATTCAATGTTGTTGTGTTATTTGTATTTTTTTGGTTGTCGTCCGTTTCCCTTACGGTCCGTCGTTCCCTCAGTCCGTGATCCGCTGACAAGTCTGATATTTACCTGGTTCGATCTTCGGTTCGTGCAGAGATACATGCGAGTTCAAAGAGTGTCTAAGAAACAGTGTTATTAAGTTGTTCTTGCAAAATAAACGCCAGAAAAAGCAAAATAGATAGTCATTGAAGCAATTGGTGTTATATTTGAGGCGATTTGGGCTGTTGGGGTAGTTTTTAGAGAGGCCGTTTTAGCTGTTTATTTGTTGTTGTCGAGGTCAACCTGGAGGTTTAAAACCGATCACGTTATCTCACATATTGTAAAGAAAGAAATATTACTTTCATCTACATATACATAGATCGTTAAGTTGAACTACTAGATAATAGGGTGAAGCGATTTAAGTTTTGCGAATAAGTTTGTTGTTCTGTGCAAGAAGCTAAGAGCTCGAGAATCGCCTGTTTCAATCGCCGTTCGAATTTGTACGAATTAATAGTAGTCAATAAAATTAAACTATTGACAGATAAACTGGTTACTTTAATCAAAAATATAAAAGAA
Source organism: Metridium senile (assembly GCA_949775045.1). NCBI lineage: Eukaryota > Metazoa > Cnidaria > Anthozoa > Actiniaria > Metridiidae > Metridium > Metridium senile. The sequence continues at coordinate 3,098,697 of OX459110.1, forward strand.
ATAATTACAATAAGCAATATATTTACCCTACAACATCACTAAAACAACTATACTGTTGTTGTCTTCACTTCTAGTGTGTATCGTACTCTCTAAGAATGCTTACCGGAAATACTGTTAAATATCCAGTAATAACAGCTTCGTCCTTTGTAACTGGTTGTGAATCCATTCCATAGCATTATGAAAGGATGGATAAAAAGTAGCTTCTGTTTATAGCAGTGAAGATATCTCGATAAATTTGATCATAATAAGTTGGCTCGCTTAGTTCGCTCGTAAATTGCATGATCTTTAGTAAAATTCACAGTGACCATTTCCGAAAACATTCGACATAAACTTATGTGTAATTCTACTGCGAATCGTGTGGCGTGAGCACATAAAATATGAGAGTATTCGCGATTACTTCGACCGAAAAATCATTCCTTCAAATATCCATGTGCTCGAAGTACGCTGACCGAGATCTTGGGGCTCAAAAGTTTACACTGACGGTCTAGTGAGTGAGCGAGTGAGCGAGTGAGTGAGTGAGTGAGTGACACTTCCGGTTCAAAAGCCCCATCCCAATAACTCGAGGATCTTCGATCCACGAGTTAAAAAATGTAATGATGATTCAGATGGAAAAAAGAAAAATGGGGTGTCCCGAGCTCGTCTCTAAGATATCGGGCTTTGTACCAAATAATTCACAACATCAAAAACTAAAAAAAGCTATATGAACGTATTTTCTTCAGAAAATCTTACTTTAATAAACTTACTTTAATAAAAATCAAAGGCTCTATGGCCAACTCGTGGATCAATGTTAGAACATTTTGAAAGCGCTTAGTTTTTAGACCACTTTTAATGTTGACTTTGTTGGATATAATTTAAAAAATCTCAGAACATTATGAAAATAATGAATGTTAGCATATTGAAAAGACAAGGCATTGATTTCAAACAAATAAAACTTTATTTATAATAGATTTAAAGTTTATGTAAAAATCTTAATTGTCAGGCCTACTCGGGGGCCTAAAATCGCCGTAATATTAGGCGATCTAATGCGATTTTAGCAAAAAGTTCCTAACCTCTAAGGAGATCTTTGGCGATGTTAGGCGATTTTAGCAAAAAGCTCTTAAATTCTTAGGCGATGTTAGGCGATTTAAGGCGTTCTGGGCGATGTTATGAACCGGAGAAGGCCGATTGCACATGTAGATTAACTACTAAAAAAGATGAATTATGTTTTGAAAATATTGATATTTATCAAAACAAGTATAATTACATAATAGTTACTTGTTTCTTCGCTTTGATGGCAGTTTGTATTGGAATAATCCAGCTTTCATGTCGTTGTTTTTATCTACCTTGGGCTCCTGGCGTTGTTGATCAATCTGCTTTCTGAGAATTCGAGGATCGAGTTGGCTCGAGTATGAAAAACGGTCTGATATTGACATGTTTTAGAAAACCTCTTTCCGTAAAAACGTTAGACAATAACAGCTAGCAATTGTATAATGTCTTGAGCAAACAATTTACCCAAAGCGAAAGCTGATTTGGAAGAGTAAATCGATGTAGAAGTACGAGAAATTCGAATAAATTCGTGTTCAAATCCAAGATGGCGATTTGCTTGGGCTTCCTGTGGTATTTGGGCTTCCTGTGGTGCAATACCTCGTGATTTGAACGAGTCAGCCGTTTTTAAGCCGTGTCTGGGTGCACGTTTTAAAATTCAATGTAAACAAATTCATAAAAAAATATTTACAATGCAGTATGTTTGTTTTTGTTGTTTTTACGTGTCTTTTTTTGAGTTGTTAGATTCCTCAATCATTCTGAGCATGCGCGAAAGATCGAATATCTGATTGAGTGACCTCTCGCATATAAATAATTTCGCTTAAAAACTTACAATTAGAAAAGATACACCATTATTTACGTTGTTAATAATAAGTATGCACTCGTTGTTGGTGATAACTTTTATTTGCGATTATATAGTGAAGTTTCCCACATGGGAGGTTAGAGCGATTATTTGGGGTATAAATTTTAAACTTACACTTAGGCTACATAGTGAGAATAGCTTTGTGAGGTTAGAACGTGACCCCTATGGTGGGGTAAGTTCCAAGTGGGGTGGGGTAGGTCGTGACGTATTTACACAGGGAGCCCTAACTGGGGGAGGGGTGGTCTTGATAACGTCATTACACAGGAAACCCAATTGGGAGAGTGCTTGTTTGAAAGATGATGTAATGCATATACGACGGTACGCTGACCAAAATCTTAGGGCTCAAAAGTTTACACTGACGGTCTAGTGAGTGAGCGAGTGAGTGAGTGAGTGACACTTCCGGTTCAAAAGCCCCATCCCAATAACTCGAGGATCTTCGATCCACGAGTTAAAAAGGGCCGGTTGTTCTCGAGATCTGTACAATAATTATTAGGAACAAAGTATATGGTCCCAAAATCGAGCACAAACGAACATTTGTTATTAGAATAGCATATACTAGCGTTAAACTTCTGCATGCAAAAGGAACATATAAATAACTAGTGTCAATCACTATATAGATCCTACTCCTCTTTAATTAAAGTTTAATTGATTGTTTGCTTGATTGTTAACCGGATTAGTTGATATTGTTTAGAGTATGTGCTAGCTCAGTATTTGAGACGGGTTGGAGTGAATGAAGCTTGTTATAAAGAAAAAATGGTAACCCATCGAGTTGATTTTTCATGGACACCACATAGGATCGCGGGCGCGCACGTCCGTACAACGGCGTCCGTGCCCATCGCGATACTGATTGGCTGTTACATTTCGGCGGGAAAGTGATGCGAATAGCAGAGCCCGATCGAAAGCAGGTTGTTCTTTTATCGACAAAAAAAGTCAAACAAACAACAACAAAATACAATATTTAATATTTAAAATATCAACTGAGAAAGATGAACATCGAAGAAAACAAAGATAGTTTTGGCCGAAGAAGAAAATAAACTTGGAAATTTAACAGTAGAAAAGAAAACGACTGAAAGGCCAAGAAAACGTCTGTAGCTTCTTGGATGAATAAAGACTTAGTACCAAAGAAGAAAATAAACTTGAAGGAGACAAAAATGAGGAAATTTAACTAAAGAAAAGGAAAATAATGAAAGGCCAAGAACACGTGTCTGTGGATACAACTTCGTAGAAGAATAAAGACTACAGCAACGTAAAAGATTTGAAAAAGAAGCGACTTTATTCGTTATGAAAACTATCTTCAAAATGCTTCCTTCAGCACAGTTTATTTATGGATTTTCAAGCTTGGCAGTTTAACTATGACCCATGTTTAATTCATCAAAACTGATTCAAGTAATTACATACATGTATTCGTCAAAATATTATCGATGTCATTGAGAAGAAGAAAACCTCGACAGGAAAATAATCACCGATAAAGTAAGTTCAACGAATCATTTTTTCAAGTCAGTTTTTTGAGAGAAAAATTGTTTGATAACGAGCGTGAAAAAACACCTAAAAACTTGAAATAATTAAGCTTCAAAAAAGGAAAAATCCTTTCTCTTTTTTATTATATATATATAAAAAAGTTTTATCTCCTAGCTTTAGATTTACTTTTATTTCGTTGCCTTTGGTCGATTCAAAAAGAGATTTATTCATTACGTATTTTTTACAAACTCATAAACGATAAACATTAAAGATTAATTAAAATACAAACATAATTCAAAATTGGTTGAATATTTTTGTTTATTTAGCAATATTGACTATTTTATGGTTACTAAACGAGCCTGTTTTTTTACAGAACAAAATGATGTTTAATTTTACACAAACTTTTTCATAATAAAATACCTTGTTTTAAGATCATTTTCTTTTCAAATCGGTCCTGTGTTGGTTGATACTTGAGGTCTTTAATTCCACTTCAAAAGCACTTTCAGGTCGTTTGTGTTTTGTTTGAATTTTGAAGATTTGCCATAACTACTTTTTAAATAGTAAATCTAATGTGATGAAAAGGGGTTTTTTTATATAGAAATGTTCTAGAAATCCGGGTTTTTTCCTTTTAATACATAGTTACCAATTTTCAATTTTCTCATCAGTTATTTCAAGACCCCCTTTTTTGTCAATATGAAGCTCAAAATCTTGATTTTTCTCAGCGTTTTGTCTTGTGTTTGAATCGAATTTGAAGGTGCCTTGGCGTTCGCAAACACGCCAATGTACGCGTGTCGTGACACAAAGTCACGCTGTCACGAAGTTTTCTGTGATTTGAACTCAAAAAGTAAAATCTAAAAATTCATATTTTTTTCAAAAACGCGTGAATACCCCTAATTTTGTTTCTCTAGAAAAGTTATAGTGATATCGAAGTTTTTTTCTAGGCTCATATTTTATAAACAAAAATTGTATGGTTTGGATTTTTAGTCAATAATTCATCATGCACATAAAATACCTTTTTCATAATTTGAGCATAAAATTATCGAAAAATATAGTACGTTGTATGCGTGATAAATAAGATTTTTGAATTTTTATCGAAAATATATATATCGCAGATTATTATTTGCTCATAAAGTAAATAAAATTAAAAGTCCGTTCCACCTATGTCTATGATTTGGTAGTTGTCTTTTGCGGTTACATAACTAAAAAAAATACAGTTAAGATTGGGCATGGCCCATGCACAAAAACTATTTACATGCACATCTTGATGTTGAAAGAACAATTTAAACTGGGAGCTCCGCTATTAGGTATTACCTAATTTGTATATTATTGTTATTCTGAAAATGTTGTTTCGAATAAATGAATAATGAATGATAAATGAATGAAGGATATATTGAACAAACAGTTGAATGAATGAATGCATGAATGAATGAATGAATGGATAAACGACTGATGAAGGAACAAACGAATGAATGGATAAATAAACGAGTGAGTGAAAATATGAATGAGTAAATGAATAAGTATATGTGAATTTATGAATGATTGAATGCATGAATGAATGAATGAGTGAATAAACGACTGATGAAGGAACAAACGAATGAATGGATAAATAAACGAGTAAATGAAAATATGAATGAGTAAATGAATTTATGAATGAATGTAGGTATGAAAGATTGAATAAGTGAATGGATAAATGATTGAATAAATGAACCAAACAAAAGAACGAATGAATGAACGGAATGAAAGAAAGAATGAATGGCCGGATAAGTGATGGAATAAATGAACCAAACGAAAGAACGAATGAATGAATGAACGGAATGAATGAATGAATTAATTAATTAATTAATTAATTAATAAAACGAAAGAACGAACGAATGAATATATGAATGGTCAAAAATATAAACAAATTAAATACATGACTTAATTAACTAATTAATTATTATTCAACTAATGAACGAACAAAGAACTAACGGACGTTACGGATAACCAATTAATTAAAAAGCAAAACTAGCATATGAATATTTGAATGAATGTATTTTGTAGACGTCTCTCCGCAGTAAGTGGACCAATATCTATGTCAGTGATACACTAACCTACTTTATTTATTGTAAAAAACCCTCTGTTTTATCACACAAGTGTCTATGGCTTATCTAAGTGCATTAAAAACAGGAAGAAGAAGAAAACATATTGAAATAACCAAGCCTTCTCGTGACATGCAAGAAACGAGTAGCGAAACAAGTTCCACCGTGTAACAACATCTATATATACAGAAGTGCATGAAAACCGAAAGTGTCTTCTTTTTAGTGGGTCCTCTTACCGATAACCTTACTTGCCGTTTTGAACCATGCATCCCTCCCCTTTTCTTACTCCTCTTCCTCCTCCTTCTCCCCCCCCCCCCCCCCCTAATTATTTTTAAATCAGAATAAAACCTCCTCCGCAGGGAGCTCCTTTTCCTGCTTTGAACTTCCTTTTAACGGTTTTAATGGACATCAGGGTATAACCTACATGACGCGTGTCTTAACGAATAATGAATGCGTGACGATAAATAATATTTAATTAATAATAAAAATTGCTAGTTCTTATATAGCGCATTTCCAGAACTGCTCAATGCTCTTACTCAACGTGTTCGACTTGAAGGTATATCAAGGCGCATTAAGCTGCCACCATACAACCCATGTCTGAACACGGCATTCTTTTACGTCCCTCAATGTTTTGTTTGTTTGTTTGTTTGTTGGTTTTTTTTTAGAAAGAGAGAGAGAGAGAGAGGACTTAGCTAATCGGTCAGCGGTAAATCTAGCCTCCTATGCAGCCGCTAATTTGCAACCTTGAACCAAAATAGAATGATACTGCACTGACGTACAAGACGCGTGACAACTTGAATGGCAAGTACTTGTGGCTTTTGGTAACGAATAATTAATGCGTGACGGCCAATCAAGCTTGAAACCAAAATAGGAGGACACTGCAAAGATAATTGACACTGACGTACAAGACGCGTGACAACTACAGTTAAAAGTACTTGTGGCTTCCGGTAACGAATAATGAATGCGTGGCTACAAATCAAGCTTGAAACCAAAACTGAGGAGGACACTGCAAAGATAATTGACACTGACGTACAAGACGCGGTAACGAATAATGAATGCGTGACGGTCAATCAAGCTTAAAACCAAAATAGAAGACTGATCAGTAGATACAAAGAAAAAGGTAAAAAGTCTGTTTTATTATAATAAGCAAAAAGTTTATTTTTTAAAAATTTAGTAATAAAATGTATTCCACTTCCCCGATGTCAGTTCGAGCAATATAGTACAAAATGGTTCTCAGTCTGGTATTGCTAAATTTGTCAAGCACGAACGGTGAAGCGATATTTAATCTTTGCTAGTAATGTGTTCTTATATTATATTTTGGAATATTGAAAACAAATATTTTAATATAATTAACAATTTGTATAACCATTTTGCAATAAGAAGCTGAAAATGTCTTAATTATATTACTGAAAAATAAAACGAACTTCTATGGTAGTAATTTGTTATCTCAAACTAGACGTTCATAACTTGAAATTTTCTTTTGACAAAATGTGATGTTTTAGAAATGTGAACTGATTTTACTAGTTCGACCAAAACAATTTGTTTCGGTTGTATGTTTGAAAAATCTATTAAGACCAAACAATTTGTTTAAGAAAGACAAAAAAGTATGATTAAACTGTTCTTTATAGACGCCGAAAATAAGTTATTTAAATTTATAAACATAGGATATATTACAAACGGAAAGACTGTTTTAATTATTATTTTTTTTCATCGTCTATAAACATAAAATATTGTTTAATTCGTTTAAAAGCATACAAATATTTCATATGTCTTTAGACCTTGATAAAATGTTATTTATTGCGAGAAAAAAGTCATAAGTTTTTAGAAAGTTTAGATGTCAAAACTCGTTGATTAAAAGTCACATTCTTTCGTGCAAATCTTGAACACAAAATTAACATTTGTATCAAAATGTCTCTAACTTTAAAATAACACTCCCCAAAAACTTAGCCAACACTTAGTTAGATATTAAATGCATAAAACAGTTCCTATGAATTGCAATGGAATTATATCTGAATTACTTACGTCAAGTTGTATTTTGATATAAAAGCACTTCAACACTTCGCTCTGATCTTCAGCTGGCATGAACCTGAAAACAAAAAAATCAAACTTATAATACTGGTCAAAAGATCGCAAATTTGTTATCATTTTCACTCTAAAAGTTAGTTCTAACATAAATTAACTTACTAGTAATATTTCTTGGTAATTTTGCAATATTTTAGACGAATTTTTATCGACTTGTGCGACAATTTCTTCGGTCTATTTGAGCACACTACTTCACGGCACTGGAGTCAGTGTGGTGTGATGAGTGACGTCACAGGTTTTTGAGATACTTGCGCGCGTGGTTAAAAATTCCCGCCCAAACCACAGGAAACCCAATTTGATTCCGGAGTATTTTGAAAAGCTTTATTTAAGTTTTTTTTCCTTTTTTTTATGAGATTCTTATATTATTCGCTCGATTGTTTCTGTTCGATTTTTTTTTTTCAGATATGTTAAGTTAAAACAATTATTTCTTAAAGCAAATCAACAAATTTTCAGTTGATATTTGCAGCCATTGAAGTGTAGTTTCAACGTCGACAACGATTTGTAATTTCCGCTACTTACTCCGTTGTGAAACGTTAATCTTTCGTTGAGGTAAGAAGATGTACAATGGATATCATTATCGCTGTCCACGCAAAGTAGAGATTAACACTGCACTAAAATTTGCGCGTGATTCTTTGTTTATTTATTTTCAGCAGTGAAAATTTCAATTTTTTAACTGTACAATGAATAACAGTGAACATGGAATAAGGATTGTCAATACCATGTTAAATGTCTGTTTTGGTGGGCAATAATGAGCAGATAATGAGCATTTTCTGTAGGTTTGACTGACACCAATTGTCCTATTTCACTATGACGTCACATTAAAACATTCTATTGTTCTAACGCTAAGGATCATGGTCGCCAGTGGGGGACAGATTCATACCAATACAAGAATACACGATAAAATTGCATTTACAAGACGGATAGGAAAGAAATGACAACAAAATGCCATAAATATGAAAGTATAAACATAGACACATAACATACATAAAAATTGGATAATTTGAAGCTCAATTTTCAAAGAGAAAGAAGATTTAGTTGAAATTACCATTGTTTTCGGCGATTCTATCCCCCACTAAAACACATCGTGACATCATAATGAAATAGGGCAATTAAAATGGGTAAGATCGATTTTAGTTTAATGCAATTTAAGGGTTATTATACTCCCCCTTCACTTAAACGTTAATGGACTCGTAAGGGCAACATTATAACTTGTGGTTTCATGATGAATTAAGGTACAGCATAAGGTCTTACAGTAGATAGACAGTATTTGCACTTAGTAAATATCGTAATAATAAAAATAAGCATTGGGAAAATAGGAAACATATTGTAACGAAATTGTAAATAAACACATATATTTACAATTTACATGTATAAATAGCTAGCTATTTAAAAAAACCGTTGAATATTGCTAAGATCGATGTTCTGGGTATATACATCTAAACATTTTCTTTTCCTTTGTTAGTTTAATTCTCTTTCCAGTATATATCTTATCTACTCCGAAGGTCTTTCCTACTGAATTCTTTAGCAACTGCCCATATTCCGGATGTGACGCAGCCTACAATTGACAACTGAAACATCACTGAGGAAGTAAAAATACCCTCGATATTTCAAAGATGTTCACAGCTACTCAGGGTTAATAGTGATGGTTTGAGATCAATGCTAATGCCATGATCAATGCTGTTAATTTGTTATTTGCGGTTGGAAACTGGCTTAATAATTCAAAAAAAAAATAATAATAATAATAATAAGTCATTCCAAGATGAGTTCAGTTATATGCGTACACCTATTTCAAAACGTTTGTCCAAGGAAAAAGTCATTCAAAGAAAGGTTTTCTAAGACGATAGGTTAGTCCAGGATGGAAAGGAATTATAGGCATACACCTATTTTAAAAAGACTGTCAAAGGCGATATGGTATTTCAAGATGGAAAGGAATTATGGACATATACACATGTCTAATGATATGCGATATGTCATTTCAAGATGGAAAGAAATTATAGGCATACACCTAATTTAAGAAGGTTGTCTAAGATGATATGTCATTTCAAGACGGAAAGGAATAGCTGTTATTACAGTTATATGCAAATGATTTTGAACAATGGGTTGAAGTCGAGGCTTTCGGGCGAAAACAATAGGTTTGCCCGAAAGCCTCGATTTGAATCGAAATCATTTGCACACCTATTACAAAAAGGTTTTCCAAGACGATATATAAGCCATTCCAAGACGGAAAGGACTTACATGCACCTATTTCAACAAAAAGTTGTCATTTATAACACAGTTACATAGTATCAACTTGACTTAATTTCATGGATATAGTGTCTACACGCTATGATTAAACATAACATATCTATGTTACACAAGGGGATACTTGAATTTATCAAAAAAGATAAGACAGTTTACACTTGTAGCAAAAATAATGAAAGATTTTTATCTTTTAATAAATTTTAGGTATTTGAAGTTTCCAAGAAAATATAAAAATACTTTTTTTTTATTCTTAGATCGCGTTTGATTACAAATATGGATAAAAAATGCATGTATGCGCATTATTTTAAAAAGACTTATATACGTAAGCTTCGTCAACCGTTAACTTAAAGGTATATCCATTGTATAAAGAATGAAACTAGCGAGTCAACTAATATAGACTGCATCGGTGTTTGAAATAAACGAAAGGTTATGACGTTTCGAGCTTTAGCTCTTCGTCCCTTTTTACACCGACGAAGAGCCAAAGCCCGAAACGTCAGTAAAGTTAACTTAACATCTTTGTTACGGTGTTACAAATTCCATTCTATTACCTATCCCTGTATAAAGAGTTTATCTGTTGGATAAAGATTTGCCATGTTTTCGTGGAACATGGATTATAATATAATATAATATCCTTCCTCCCAATTTTTTTACCACATCTACTGTTCTCCCTCCTCCCTATAGCTAATTTTTCCCCTGATTTTCTTTGTTCTTTTTAAATATAAGCTATTGAGGCTATTCATTAGAGTGCAAATGGTACAAACTTAACCTATTTTATAGTTTGTATTTCAAGAGTAAGCTGTTTGCATAAAATCGCCCCGAAAATATTACAATCAGTGCAATAAGACCTTATAGTTCAAGAATTAATTAAGAAAAATCGACCTTCTCCCTCTTCCCTTTATATTTTAATCTAGTTTTACCTCTTTTTCTCCTTCCTCCTCTCTTTAACGCTATACTACTCACAATCTTTGTTCAACCAGCCCCAGATAACAGTGCCCCAGTGTACAAGTTTGCCCAAGTTTAGCCCCTGGATTTAAGGATGTTTTAGCGAATTATATCACTTTCATCCTTAGTACAACAGGCACAGGGGAGATTGGTGAATTAATCGAATTTCTCATGCTACACACAGTATTTGTCTAACCAGCCCCAGATAACAGTGTTCCAGTGTACAGCCAATTTGTTCAAGTTTAGCCCCTGGAGTTAAGGATGTTTTAGTGAACTATATTACTTTGATCCTACGTACAGCAGGCAACAGGAAAGGCTGGTGAGTTAATCGAATTTTTCATGAGTTTATACAGTTGATATCCGTATTCTTACATCAGTTTCCTCCCAATTAACTGCAGATGTATTGTTGAAATCGTACAATGCATTTTGAAATCGACCACTTTAAAAAATACAACTTCCTGTATCTAAAAAAAAACGGTTGTTGGTTTTCATATTACAATTTTCTAATATATGATAAGTTTATTCCTTTTACTCCGACGAAGGGCTAAAGTTCGAAACGGCGTTGTTGCAAATTTGATTATATTACCTATTGTTTATATCAAACAGCGACGCAGCCTATACTAGTTTACTTGCTAGTTTCCATTAATATATGATAACATTACCGTGAACACTTTTTTCATGTTATTATTTCCTGAACCTTTTGCTGCTTCTAAACCTCTAAAAATTAATATAGCAGTGAGTTCAAATACACTAAGTGTTCATAATAAATCTTATTTCTAATCTATTCACTCAAGGGATGTGGGTTAAAAAAATTAACAAGAAACTCAATGTGTTCACGGTTCGAGTGCCCTCACTGTAATAGACAAGTAAAATGATCAGGCAAACAGTTATTGATTTATCAATACCAGTATGAGATAGTAACGTGACATTTATTTAGTTTTTAGTCAGTATAAAATATATTTTTTCTTAATAATAATAATCTTTATTGCAAAAAGGATATGTTGCAGCAGATGTGCAGCATTTGCTATAATGATAATAACAATGACAAATCTAATAAGAATATAAACATGGGCAATCAATATTTTATATTATGTTATCTAAAAAGGCATCTATTAATAAAAGCTCTTTTAAAACGTTCAGTGTTAATGTTTGGTAAAATATAATTGTGGTTACTTTGCCGAAGATTTCGTTTTTGTTCAGACGGCAGAATATCACGAAGAAAATAATGTCTTAAACATGTACATGTCCCCTTTTTTATTAATTAAGTAAATAAGACGTCATTTTCTACTTTTTCATTATTATATAGCGGTTTTAATATGAAATTTACTTTTAGATCATTATATTATATTAGACATTATACGTCAATATTATTTTGTTTACATGATATTGATAGTAGTTTGATTCAGTTGCTACAACAAAATGTTTCAAGAATATTCGATAAAACTGGTTTCTGAGCCGTAATATAGACTTTATAAGGTGACAGATTTACTTTACCAAAAATATTATAGCTATATAAATCTTAGATAAAAGTACCTTTGTTGATTAATCCTTTTTTCATCAGGTGAATCTAAAGAATTTTGAAAAGTTTTTTTCAATAACAAATTAGTGTATGTTATTCATATACAATATAATAAATTGTGAAAACATTGTTTTGTATTATTCTCATTTGCAAACTTAAAAAAACGCCGATAGGATCCCCTAACAGGCTTATGAATACAATTAAATATACTAATAGATTTTACTATTCAACGAGCTCTGGACCATAGTCCTCGATATATCAAATTTTTCATTCTTACATCCATTTTATGTTTCAAAGTCACCATTTGTTTTGTTCATTTATTTTCCATTCATTCATTAAATGATAATGATCTATCCAGCTATCCATTCATTTGATATTCATTCATTTTTCATTCATTAATCCATTCAACCATTCATTTATTCATTCATTCATACATTCATACATCTTTTCATTAATTCATTAATTAATTCATTCATTCATTCACTCGTTCGTTCGTTCATTAATTCATCCATTCATTAATTCCTGATATCGCCGCTATATACACCCGATTTCAATTAACGTTGTCCATCTGGAATGGTTGATCTGAGACCGATAGGTATTGTAATAGTTCATTAAATTTCAAATACATTGTTTTAATCACACTTGAATGGTGCTGAATTACAGTTAACAGTATTTCAGAAGTAGACATTAATATTCAAGTGTGATTATAATAGTGCATTTGCAGTTTAACGAGCTCCCACAATTCCTATATATCGGTCTCAGATCAACCACTCCAGATGGACAACGTTAATTGAAATAGATGTATATACTTGTTGTAGGTTTTGTTATCAATCGTTTTCTCCATATAGACTATACATTTTGATTCCGTAGCAAAGTAGTTTATCTTTTGAACCGGGCAATTATCGTATATATTTTGTAACCTATTTCCAGTTTCCTTTTTACTTTTACAATTAAGTATCAGAATATAAGAACACTATATTGTAATTCCAAACAAATTTCGCTGTATGTCTATATAGCCTCAATCAAATTGTTCTAATTACAGTGCGAATCGAAAAACCGTGGGCACCAAGAACTATTCAGTTTAAAAATCATTGCACAACGTACAAACAACTCTAACTACAAAATGTTTATCATTCTATACATATCAGTCAAACTTCTTCCTGTGATATATAGGTCACATGTATAGTTGTTTCTGAGTTGTTCAACCAACAATAAACAATATAATATTCTGGATGCCAAAGGTTTTAAATATTTCAAAAATCGTCTATTGTTCATAAACTGAACAACTCACAAACAACTCCAACTACAAAATGTTTATCATACTACATATCAGTCAAACTTCTTTCTGTGATATATAGGTCACTGAATATATAGTTGTTTCTGAGTTGTTCAACGAACAATAAACGATTTCTAAAATATTCTAGATGCCCACGGTTTTTTTATTCACACTGTAAACGAATATACGCTATTTTGTGATTCAGGAAATTCAGTTATTTTAAAAATATCTCTACTCAATTACTTTTAAAATAGTTCATTAACGACTTAAATCATTATTCATAAGCTTAAGTAAATTAAGATACAATATATCTACCTTCATTT
>OX459110.1:3117500-3125000 GCA_949775045.1 Metridium senile
CGCAGTACACGCCAGTTTAACCGCTAGTTATCGTACATTTTTACTCCAATTGTTTCCCTAGAAATACTGACGCAGTCCACACTAGTTTAACCGCTAGTAATAACATAACTTATTATTAGAATTACGATTGTTCCCTTTAAAGCATTGACACAGCCCACGCTTGTTTAAACGATATAGTTATTGTACATTTTTACACCAATTGCTTTCGGCGAAAAACTGAAATTGAGTTCGCTATATTTTAGTGGTATTCTAGGAAAGTGGGGCACTAAGTTTCAAAGGTTTCTTATACATAAATCTGAACCCTATCCAAGACACACAAAACATGAAACCTTAGATCTCTTGTCAAAATTCAAGATCCTGTTTGAGACAATTTTGCACTATGAAACCCTTATACAGCTTTTTGAAAAAACGATGAATACTGAATATTGCATTCAATTCCAAGACCAAAGGGAATTGTGAGTCTCATTCATTAGAAATAAAAAATAGCTATAAAGCGAAGTTTACTCCCCATAACTATATCTCGTATATTGTTTTGAATTGAATGCACTAAGAATAAAATAACTAATTATTATTTATTTTACTTTAAACAATATATTTCAGTAAATGCCAAAGACTGTATTGAGGTCTAGCTTTGGATGCACTATTCAGAATGCAGTATTCTGTATTTGTATTCTGTATACAGCTATTTCAAAAAACGTAGAATACTGAATACTGCATACTGAATAGTGCATTGCAAGACCCAAATGCATTTTGGGACAGAAAATATTGTTTAAAGTGAAATAAATAATAATTAGTTATTATATTCTTAGTGCATTCCATTCTAAACAATATACAAGCTAGTTATGGGGAGTAAATATCGATGTATATTTATATTTCATCAAAATTAATAAGACCCACAATGCCCTTTGGTCTTGGAATGCACTATTCAGTACTAGTATTCAACGTTTTTTGAAATAGCTGTATTCTATATAATATTTGGTAGATTTAGCTCCCCCATCACAGGAGTAATAGTATTAGACTGTTGATATTGTCATGTTGCCGTCTTTCTTAACAAAGTTTAATGTATTTCATATGTCAATACTTAAGCTATTAGATATAGCAATACGCTACACTTATTTTCACCTAAAGAATGTTCTAGAAGAAAGTATATATCTTAACCTTCCTGCCGAATTGCAATTCGAGATAGTTTGTAAACAACTGGCTTAAAAATAATTCTAAAGTGACTACTCGTTTCTCATATTGTCAAATAGCTTCTCAATTTGATTGAATTGTGATATGGAGCGATTGCATATTGAGATAAAACGTTGAAAACATAACAATGCCGACGATGGTAGGTGTTGTTTTTGGAAACAAGTCGCGCATATTTAGTGTAATATAGGGGGAGGGGAGGGGAAGGGAGGGTAGAGGAGCTTGGAGGAAGGAAGATAACACTACGAGGAGTGTTCCGGCATAATGTATAACATACAATGTTGTTCTTCTTGGAGTTGCTTACGTTTTCATTTGTTTGTTAGCTTTTTTACTCGTTTTTAGTAGCTAGATTATGTGTTTGTTTTATTGTTTGTTGGTTTGTTGGTTTGTTTGTTTGTTTGTTTATGTATTTGTTTGTTTGTTTGTTTGTTTGTTTGTTCATTCGCTCTCGTTCGTTATCAACTTCAAAACGGTCAAAATCGGAATTCGTGATTTTCTAACAGAACTGCTGCGTCAATTTAAACATTAACTCAAATAAAAACGATTTTAGACAGATTTACAGGTCTTACATAGCATTAAGATAAGATAAGATAATGAGCAGAATAAGTCAGCCGCTTTTCAACCATGCGCCAGCTCACGTCTCAATGTTATCGTCCAAAATATGTTTATATATAAAACAACAGTCATTTTGCGTCATTTAAGGGAAGTCCAATGTAATACAAACATCAACACCAAAACATCTACATAATACTGTATAACAATAATAAGAATATTTCCATTGACAGCAGATCCACAAATATAGTGGTTAGTCTTCTGAAGGCACTCACACTTTCGTACGGCATGGTAGAGAACAACAGTAGACATCTAATAGAAACGTATTTGTACCTGCACGTACGTACTTTGAAACTCCATTGAAAATGGGGACAGTCAGCACCAAATCGAAACAAATTTTGGATGGCAGCCTTAGAATGGGAATTAAGTTTCCCCCTGCTATCATCATGTTGTAATCTTTGGAATGCAACGAACTGTAATTAATTAAAATTAAATTAAATCGTTTAGGATTGGTTTAAAAAACAATAGAGTCTTTCCAAACAATTGCCCTAAACCTAACCAAACAATAGCGTTAATTACTGTATTAGGGGCCAACGAAAACGCAGCTTTCGACTGGTGCTAGGTGATTAGTGTGAGAATGACTCGACTTTAAAATGTATTTCAAAGGATTTTGAAACCGATTTGAAACTGATTTTAATTTTGTTTCCGGCACGTACCAAACATCATGTGCGAAATACCTTGCGACATAATTTGATTTTTACATAAAAAAGATTCCTATAACATTTGACCGTTCCACCCTCGCCCCGAATTAATGTTGAGTTTTAGAAATGTTAAACGGTTGTCATTTGAAAGGCCAATCAACATTGCTCTGGTGGGAAGGGAGTTTGCAAATCATAGATAGATAGATTTTGTATATTTTAAAAACTCAAACAAAAACGCTCATAAAAATGTCCCAACAATTTTGAGCACGATTGTAGATAACAAGGGAGCCCCGGCCCCAAGCTCAATGTTCCCAAACACTTCCCCACATTAACGCCTACTAACACCCACACATGTACTTACATATGCAAAAACTAGCGACATAGCACGTTCTAATGCAGTACAAATGACAACACCCACACTTGTAAGTCATTAACTCGTACTTAACAGCAACAAATTAAGACAAAGCACGTCTCGATTACAGTAATCAAAACGGACTAATTATCGGGCAAGGGGAATCGAAACGTGGTCTAAGAGAGGGAAGTTTTAAAGGCGTTTGGAGTGGGAGTGCAGGTGAGGCATGGCCAAGTAATGTTACATTTTCTGGGCAATGAGCAACCGTATTATAATCAAACCCAGCTTCGATGGCGTGTAATATAATTATTCTTTAGAATGTGACAACAGCACGCAGTAATTTAAGGAATACACACACATTATCAAATAATTGAAATTTAAAATTTCCACACAGACTGTAGTTAAATTCTAAAGAATAAATTACTTGCTATCGAGGCTGAGGTTGGTCGACGAGAATCGTGAACTAGTGTATTGTGGGAAACGTGCTAAAAGGGAAACATATTGTTGGTGTACATGCAAACGTACATTGCCAAGGATAACAGTTAAAAGTTTAGAATTTAATCGTTGCTGATTCTACATAATAGCAATAAACAACTTCAGACTTCAAGTATTTGATTAACTAGAAATGAGACATTGCAAAGGACAACAGTTAAAAGTTTAGAATTTGATCCTTGCTAATTCTACATAATAGCAATAAACAACTTAAGATCGACTTCAAGTATTTGATTAACTAGAAATGAGACATTGCAAAGGACAACAGTTAAAAGTTTAGAATTTGATTCTTGCTGATTCTACATAATAGCAATAAACAACTTAAGACTTCAAGTATTTCATAAACTAGAAATGAGACATAGCCAAGGTTAACAGTTAAAAGTTTGGAATTTAATCGTTGCTAATTCAACATCATAGCAATAAACAACTTAAGACTTCAAGTATTTGATTAACTAGAAATTAAATGAGACACTGCCAAGCTTAAGGCTAGGTTAACAGTTAAAAGTTTAGAATTTAATCGTTGCTAATTCAACATCATAGCAATAAACAACTTAAGACTTCAAGTATTTGGTTAAGTAGAAATGAGTTGAGTATTGAATGTACATGGCAGATGGTCAAAAGTCCTTTTCACAGTTCCGTTCGGTGACCATGTTTTTACCAAGTTTAGGTTGGAGTTGCTGCACATGATAACCTGTAGTTTTGTCATGTGTGGCAACTCGAACCTCGACTTGGAACTATTATTCGTTGTCACTGAATGGATTTGTGAAAAGGTCTATTTTCTTGACAAATGCACAATGGGCTTCCTGTGGTATAGACTAAAGGTACACGGTAGCCGACTGCAGGCATTTAATTAATACCTATTTTTCATTTTATTTTTTATTTTTTTAACGTAACTACAAATTGTTATCATCATGGTAATCATTTTTATTTTCATTGTATTTTACATCATTCTTATCATTATCATTTTCATAATATTTTACATCACAATCTTGATCGTCACAAACATCATCATACAATCAACATGGCCACGACCATAATCATCATTATCATCATCATATCTTAAACATCAACATCAAGATGTTATTAATCATCATCAACAACATCACAACCATCATCATCATCATCAACAACAACATCACAACCATCATCATCATCATCAACAACATCACAACCACCATCATCATCATCAACAACAACATCACAACCATCATCATCATCATCAACAACATCACAACCATCATCATCATCATCAACAACAACATCACAACCATCATCATCACTCATCAACAACAACATCACAACCATCATCATCATCATCAACAACAACATCACAACCATCATCATCACTCATCAACAACAACATCACAACCATCATCATCATCATCAACAACAACATCACAACCATCATCATCATCATCAACAACAACATCACAACCATCATCATCACTCATCAACAACAACATCACAACCACCATCATCATCATCAACAACAACATCACAACCATCATCATCATCATCAACAACAACATCACAACCATCATCATCATCATCAACAACAACATCACAACCATCATCATCACTCATCAACAACAACATCACAACCACCATCATCATCATCAACAACAACATCACAACCATCATCATCATCATCAACAACAACATCACAACCATCATCATCACTCATCAACAACAACATCACAACCACCATCATCATCATCAACAACAACATCACAACCATCATCATCATCATCAACAACAACATCACAACCATCATCATCACTCATCAACAACAACATCACAACCATCATCATCACTCATCAACAACAACATCACAACCATCATCATCATCATCAACAACAACATCACAACCATCATCATCACTCATCAACAACAACATCACAACCATCATCATCATCATCAACAACAACATCACAACCATCATCATCACTCATCAACAACAACATCACAACCATCATCATCATCATCAACAACAACATCACAACCATCATCATCATCATCAACAACATCACAACCATCATCATCACTCATCAACAACAACATCACAACCATCATCATCATCATCAACAACAACATCACAACCATCATTATCATCATCAACAACAACATCACACAACCACCATCATCATCATCAACAACATCATCACAACCATCATCATCAACACCATCATTATCGTAATAATAATTATCACGGTCATTTCCTCCATCATCATCAGCATCATCACAGTCGTCATCATCATCATCATGTTTATCATCATCATCATCCTAATGACCATCGTCTTCAATCTCTTGTTCTTTTATTTATCTCTTTTAAAGGCGTTTATCAGATAACTGATCAGTTTACCAGCTCTGTTTGGTTCTTTAGTCGAACCAAATATTCTATTCCACAATTTAATAGCCTTTGGCTTTTTGGCCTGATCTTTATAGTAGATAAACCATGGCTGTACTTGGCAGGGTGCTATGGGGCACGGTTGGGGAGGCGCTGGGGGTGCTGGTGGTGGTAGGCAGTCTGTAAAAAAGCACAATACAATGATCTTTATTTACAGAAGGAAACGTACTAGAGCTGTTCTCAAAGCTACTCAAAGCTACACAAATTGGAAAGAAGTCGAAACAAGTATGATCGAACTAGTGATATCTCGCTCCGAAATCCGCGCACTAACCAACTTAGCTACACTAGTTCCTTATCATATTCTATAGCTAAAGAATATATTACACGCTACATCGAGGCTGCATGATCGACGAGAATTGTGAAGAGGATCCTATTCAACATAATTGGCAATTGACTTGAAATTTATTATTCACGCGTGCACATTGTAATTTGTTTCCTCGCGTTGTATGAGTGCACTCTTAATTAATTTGTTTTTCTTACGACTTGTAACGATCACTCTTTCATTCCTCTGAAGATGGCCGCGAAGGTAGCCTGCGTTACATCCAAAATATTCTAAGAAGGCCGCGTATAAGAAATACCGTATGCAATCTTGAAAACAATGGCATTACCATATATGGTATTGTAGGTGAGAAGTAACAAAAGACTTTGATAAGCGCACGAGATTTTTTTCTTTTTTTTTAACAGGTTGAGATTGCAACACAACAATAGGCATATCTTTGATACGCGAAAGCTTAGGAGAAGTTATTAAAAATTAAAAGGTTAGAAACCAACAACTACTATTATGAATCAAAATCCACCCTACAAACATTTGTTTGATTTAGGACTATTCATGCTTACGTGGATGACAGCTTGGTACATATCCTGGTACTTCTGTGTGAGGCTGATCTGTTGGTGGTATAGTCGGGGGTGGTGTAGTGGTGTTCTTGATAATGGTGTGGGTATGATGGGTGATAGTGATGTTTTCTGCTTTGATATGAGTCATGTTGAGGTGGTGTGTAGTGTTGTGGGTGTGGTTTACAACTGGTGTCTCTGAAAACATAAAAATACAGCCAATCAGAATGATTTAAAGCCGTTGTATATTCGGCGGTATTCAACTGCCTCTTCCCATGAGACATTGCGGGTTCTCTTAGGGGCTGTTTATATGATGGCGAGTTGTCCTTGCTAGCCGGGATAACTCTATTGTTTTGTGTTATAATTGTTCCGCAAGGTGTTAAGAGCTCCCTACCATTGCAAGCTCAACGTTCGTCTCGCTTCGATGCAAAGGCCCGGCTACCTTTCAAGATGGTGCAGGGAACTGTGATGGGGACTATTACAAGAACGTTGTCCTGGCATTTGTAATTTAGTGGGAAAGGAATTAATTAAAAGACAAAACAAAATCACTCAAGCTGAAATCTTTTTTTTTTGGTATTCCATACCAAATTACTAATGTTCTTTTTCATGTGACAACGTTCTTGTAATAGGCCCTTTGCAGGACATGGTCACGTGACCTAATTTGACTTTGTCACTCAAAAAAGTTTCAGCAAAGCTCAGCCAAAATGCCAAAAATCAATAGAGCATGCTAAAACAAACACTCTCTGAAATTTTGAACTTGATAGCTTTAAAAGCAAAGCTGTAGGAATTTTTCAAAATCTTTGTTATTTTTGACGATTTCAAAAAATTATTATGTCTGCACTTTTAAAGCTATCAAGCTCAAACTTTCAGAGAGTGTTAGTTTTAGCATGCTCTATTGATTTTTGGCATTTTGGCTGAGCTTTGCTGACATTATTTTGAGTGACAAGGTCAAATTGGGTCACGTGACCATGTCCTGC
>OX459110.1:3130000-3215000 GCA_949775045.1 Metridium senile
CAATGATATCTTCATGACTAGGATAGGCTTTTTATCTAGTTGATATCACTCGGTATACCACTATATGTTATATAATAAAAACATATATATTATGTTGTGATTTTATCTGCCGATACAACACGGACGCAAATTAATGTTAAAACAATTACAGTCCATCTAAAAAATGAAATGTTTTGAGGTTAATGATCTAGCAGGTACCCCCAAGGCGGTACGGAAAAACGTCCCTATATTTTGATAGTTATAATAAATAAATATATCTCCAATTTTATATCACTAACATTTTATATCCCAAAGATGACGTTTTGAACGGTATGCGTTGTCCTTAATTAGGTTCAAAATGGTAACTTGTACACTGCAGTTTTTTACTGCCACGAAGCAAAAACGTAGTACGTCAGTAAGTAACACTCTCTTTTCTACGGTGTATAAGTTATCATTTTTACTCCGACCAAGGATTATCGTCTTAAACGTCAGTAAGTAACACTCTTTTATACGGTGTATAAGTTACCATTTTGACTCCAGCGAGGATTAATAACGTCCTAAAAATTAGTAAGCAACACTCTCTTTTCTACAATGAATAAGTTACTCCGACGAAGGATTATATTCAATAATAATATTTTAATGATAATGTTTATTTCTATAGCACAAATTCAACAATACGGTTTTAAAATGCGCTTAACAATAATATTTATCGTCCTAAACTTTAGTAAGTAACACTCTCTTTTACACGGTGTATAAGATACCATTCACTCTAAATGTCCAATATATGCCTCCCAAATTTCTAATGATTGTACAAATGTAGTCTAAAATGCTTGTAATGGCGTAATATATTATTATCTTTTTTTTTTCTTACCTTTTTTTCTTCACAAAAAGATTACAATCCCCCTGCTATAAAGCGATATGAGATTTACTGTATTTACAGGTGAATGTGTTTTCGTCTTCTTTGACCTTACAATGGCGTCCCACCATAACTTGACACAGTTTTTATGTTAGTAATTGTGTCAGGACGACGTTGAAATCAAAATATAGCAGTCAGGTGTATATGTGGGATTTTGTAAATAGTTTGTCATAATAGTTAGTTGACTGTAGCCACCATTTTAGACAAGTAAAGGAAATACGACTGCATGAAATCAAAAAGATGTCGAAATATCGTAACTTCTTTGCGTTTGTCTATCTTTTAAATTAATATTTCATAAGTCTAGACTCATCAAAATCATCAAAATCAAATAGTAATAGTACAAATCAAAAAAATATTAAAATTAAAACTGTATGATGATGATATTGATGGTTGTGGTAGAGGTGGTGACGATGATAATGATTGATATTATGATGATGATGATAACGATGATTATGATGATGATTATTGATGATGATGATTATGATTATTATGATGATGATGATGAAGACGATGATGATGATGATGATATTGATGGTACGGTTGTGGTAGAGGTGATGATTAATATTATGATGATCATGATGATGATGATATTGATGATTGTGGTAGAGGTGATGATGATGATGATGATGATGATGATGATGATGATGAGGATGATGAGGATGAGGATGAGGATCATATATAAGTATAGATCCATATGAGTACAGTAATATTTATGAATACAACTTCTCATAGTTTAAGTATTTGGGTGAGTCATAGCAATGGCAGGTCATGACCGTAAACCTGATGATGATGATGATGATGAAGATGATGATGATGATGATGATAACGATGATGATGATGATGATGATAATAACGATGATGATAATGATAATGATGACGAAGATGATGATGAGGATCGATGATGATGATGATGAGGATGATGATGATATGATGATGATGATGATGATGATGATGATGCGTGTAGTTGTTCGTCGTTTTACTCGTATGTTTCGACGGCCTTAGTGGCCCAAAACTCTACAATGATGATATAATGATGCTATATAATCATAATTACAATTCCAGATTTTTCTCGTAGTTTTCCTTTATTTTTAGTTCCAAACAAAATGCATGTATTATAATACTAATCTCTGAATATATATCTATATATACTTATATATGTTACAATATTATTTGAACTAGTCTACTGCATTATTTTAAAATAACTTTCGATATCAGATGGGATTCCTGTGGTAAATTGTAACGAGAGAGACTGAGGTTAATTTCTAGCCATTCTCTCTCTGCTTTCACATAACCATAATACCTTCTGTATTTGGGGGGAGGGGGGGGGGGGGATATATTGTAATTAGCCTTTTCCATATCGATCAAGGGACTGGAACCAAGTTTCTCAAAATTGATTTAATTCAAAAAAATAAACCCCTTAACAGGAAAGAACAAATACAAATTAATAAGAATTTGGAATACGTTTCAGCAAGTTTCAACGAAATTATGTCATTTTTTTCCCCGAAAATACAAGGAATGTATGGTTTGGAAGGACGTTTTGGAAGGACACCTGATTTCTCTGTAATTTTGGCAGAGTTTGGATGCTCATATAGTCAAACTTTCTGAAACTTGGTCAATACGCTTTTATTTGGTTGCTCTCCAATGAAATTTGGTTATTTTTTCTTGAACCATAATCAAATTAGTTTTTCACACTCGCACCCAGTCCCTTGCTCGATATGAAAAAGGCGAATTCCAATTCGTTTGATGACACAAATCCTCTGCATGAAAACTGAAGAAGTAGCTATTTACTTGTCGGTATTTCTACACACGGTCTATACAACGGTTTCTTTATTTGCACAGAACGCGAAGGGACACATTCATTCATGTACTCGCCATATTTCAGCATATCACGCTATAGAGCGTGCTAAAAAATTATTGCTTCAGAGATTTTTACCCATACTCCCGCTTGGACTAGTCGCGTAGTCACGGAGCCGGTCAGCGACAATGTTTTTTCAAATGACTGTATTTAAATATCAAGAATGGCGACGATTAAATGAATTTTTTTACCAGCTGCAGCTTCTATTCTACTTTTAAGCCATCAAAATATCATTGCCAATCGATCAAAGATTCGATTGTCATTTCATGATCAAAGCTTCGATTGTCCACTTAGTTCGTTTAAGGATCGAAGCTTCGTTCGTCAGTTCGTTTCACGATCGAAGCTTCGTTCGTTATTTCGTTTCACGATCGAAGCTTCGTTCGTTATTTCGTTTCACGATCGAAGCTTCGTTTGTCAGTTAGTTTCACGATCGATGCTTCGCGTATATGTTTATATCATACACTACAATAGATTCGAATATTTCATGATTGCAGCTTGGATTTCATGTTCAATTAAATATTTGAATGTCCATTTTTCGATGAAAAAAGTCCATTTCAAGCTCGATTTCCCTTTCCCAGTTCAAAAATGTATTTTTTTCGATCGAAAGTTCGAATTGTTTATTTCACAATTAAAGCTTCTGATCGATAGTTCATTTCAAACGGTTTTCCTCTGAAGATTTCCCGCCACCTCCACCGCAAAGCTTCGAATGTGCATTTCCATATCATCATGCGATGGAAGCAAAGAACTTTCTATCTCACAAATTTAAAAAACTTTCAGAACGATTGCTCATTTCGATTGTTCATTTCACAATCGAAGCTTCTAAACGTACAGTTTTTCTCGAAAGCTTTCGCGCCATCTCCACCTCAAAGATTTGAATGTCTATTTGTCGATCGAAAGTTCGAATTGTCTATTTCATTATCGAAGCTACCGATCGATCGTTCCGATGACACGACGATCAAAGCTTCTAAACATGAGGTTTTCCTCGGAAGCTTTCGCGCCATCTCCACCGCAAAGCTTTCAGCCTCTCCTCGGTTTTCTCGAAGTCGTGAAAGCCAAAGTTATCGAGAATATCATAGACGCCCGCGGCAGATGCGACCTGCGTCATCCACTCGCAAAACGTGCGCTGCCATCTCATTCGACGTTCCATTTGAAGATACGTGTTGAAGAGGATGAGATAGAAGTACCGTTCAAGGAAGTACATGCTGCGCTTGCGCAACTCCAACTTGTAGTCGTTGTTGGTTTCTGAGCTGGCGTGTTTATACTGAAGTTGAGATGAATGAGAAAATAGAAAGAATAAGGAATGCGGTTTTGAAAAATCAGAGTAAATCATAAAGGAGAATAAGAAATGAACAAAATAATGCATTAATAAATCAGTTTTAACGTCTACATCGTATAGCCAGACACAAGTGTCCTATGAATTGGAGAGACTCACAGTCACACTCACTACCTCTATGTTAAATATTGTAGCACACAACTCTGTTTACATGTTGATTTTAATATATATTTTTAGTAACACTTACTTTTTGGAAAGTGGAAAAGATAGTTTCCCGTGCATGATAATGCATGGGTGTCATGGTCTCCGATATCTTGTCCAGTACGTAGTCTACTTCACGCTTTCGTTGAGGTCCGTTAGGAAGAACACGGATTAGATGGCGGACAACCTAGATAAACCATTGTTTCTTATCAATTGTTATATCATAATCATAATTGTCATCATAAATAATCATCATCATCTTCATCATCTTAAGCCTGGTTTTCACTAGCGATGCAAGCGCAAACACAAGAGGCCTTATTTCGTAGTGAAAACCGCCCACGCAAGCGCAAGCACAAGCGCAAGGTATCAAAAATTTTCCTTTTTTCTTGCGTTTGCGCTTGTGCTTGCGCGTGGCACTAGTGAATAGTTTGTTTGTGCTTGCGCTTATTCACGTCTCGTTTTCACATGCTTGTGCTTGCGCTTGCGTTTGCGCTTGCGTTGCGTCGCTAGTGAAAACCAGGCTTTAAACATCATTATTATTATCCCCAATATCTTCTTCATTCCAATTATAATCATCCTCATTATAATTATTATAATAACCCGATCATCACCATCATTATTATTACCAATATCATCATCAATATTCCCATCATAATCACCATCATTATTATTACCAATATCATCATCAATATTCCCATCATAATCACCATCATTATTATTACCAATATCATCATCAATATTCCCATCATAATCATAATCATAATCACCATCATTATTATTACCAATATCATCATCAATATACCAATCATAATCCCCATCATTATTATTACCAATATCATCATCAATATACCAATCATAATCCCCATCATTATTATTACCAATATCATCATCAATATTCCCATCATAATCACCATCATTATTATTACCAATATCATCATCAATATTCCCATCCTAATCACCATCATTATAATTACCAATATCATCATCAATATACCCATCATAATCACCATCATTATTATTACCAATATCATCATCAATATTCCCATCATAATCACCATCATTATAATTACCAATATCATCATCAATATACCCATCATAATCACCATCATTATAATTACCATCATCAACATCATTACTATAATTTTCATCATTGTCATCCTCATCACCATTTTCTCCATACTTATGATCATCATCATCATCATATTATTATCCTTTTAATCATTAATATCACGAAGGTTGAGTTGAGAATATTGAATAATGCGCATGCATTCCAGGACCAAAATGTATTTTCAATTTGGTCATGTAAATAAAAATACTAAATAGCTCGATTTACTTTCCATATGAAGCTGGTATACTGTTTTAGCATGCACTAAAATAGAGTAAATTTTAACTTCACAATAACAATGCATTTTGGGCTTGGGATGCACTCATTCACAAGGTCAACCTCGTTTAAATATTAACTGTACATGTAAAGCTTACCGAGAATTCGCCGAGTGTGTACTTAGCATGAGGGACACAAGCTGGGTCTTGTTCGTTTGGTTTGGTACCCACCGGAAATCCCTGAAAAAAAGAAAAAAATATATATCAACAATATTATTAGCCTGAGAAAACAGACGTTCTTTCGCTCCTCTTGGCTACAATATTATAAATTTTACATTTTAGATTATATTATACAATATTAACAAATATCCGATAATAGAATATCCAATAAATATTAATTAAGCTCTATTGTGATCACCGTTTGGCTGAAACAACGAGCGAATGTAAACAAATTAAATTAAAATGAGTTTCAACAGATATACATACCTTCTTGTTGCAGTAAATTAGTGCGGCAACAGCCATGGCTGTCGTAGTTCGTTCTCTTCCTGTCTCACAGTGGAATACAAGGGCAGGTCCATCTTCATCTGAATAGATTTCAGTTTGTGAGTTGACGATACTCATTAATCGGTCAAGATCCTACGAAAAGAAATCAATCTGATACAGATTATCTGTTTGCAATGTAATGGCGAGGTGTAGTGTTGAGCTCGTGGGGGGTGGGGGTGGGGGTACTCCCTTTGTCCAAGTGGTAGAGGTGATCGGCGGAGATTTTGAAAACGACCCCTAAAAGGTACGCACAGATTAAAATAACTGTTTAAAGCCTCGTTGATTTCAACCTCTAAAAGCTTATTTGAAAAGGAAAATGAAAAAGGGAAAGTACTATTATTTAGCGTCCGTAGTTCCTTCAGCTAGAAGTAAGCTGTAATCTGGTCTCCCAGGAAGCCCACGGTGCGCTCTTTCCCCCCTCTCTCCATTAATGCTCCGTTTTACGGGTATTTAAAGCTACACTGATTGGAAAGAAGTCGAAACAAGTGTGAGGCCACTGACCTCTCACTCCGAAAGCCGCGCACTAACCAAATGAGCTACACTTGTTCCTTGACTGTGTGATATTGTTAGCAGCTAAGCTTTTCTTTAGTAAAAGTAACCTTTAAAGGTACGGAGACATGTTACGTAACTGACTTTTGGGCCTAAACCCTTGTATTTCTATAGGGTAGACTACAATCTCCCTTTAGCCTCACTCCCCACTCGTCCGCTAATCCTCCTCTCATTTTATCAATCGAACTACAACTCGTTTCCTCGGAGTTTTGGCGTAAAAGTTTTTAGGGATCAAGGGAGCAATCCCATTTATTTTTAGGGAACAAGTGATACTGCCAAATTATTTTCAGGGAACAAGGGAACAAAATATGATAAAATAACACTGTTTTGGGATCATGGGAGCACAAGGTAAAACATTTTAGGGAGACAGTTTTTTTACTTATGGAGAACAAGGAGAAAATGCAAAAAGATCAAAGGATCATGGGAGCATGTACCCCACCTTGGAGGGGCTCAAATAGGGACTTTTTACAGTCTACGACCCGGGCGATGTCCTACCTTCTCCTCGATGGTCCTGTGCTGTGGTACTGGTAGACGATGATATTCAAACTGTGTTGTCTTCTCCATTTGTTGCTTGCTCATATCTCTTATAGTCATCACATTGTCAAAGTCTTTGGTCACGTGACCTTCGTTAATATCAACATATATCTGGACATTCTTCGAGGGACCTTTCTCAACAAGTATCTCCTTCAATTTCATCTCTTTACGCTGGACAAAAAAAAAGGGTTTTAATTCGATATATAAATCATCTACACGCTGGCGCCATTTTACTACCAGCACCAGAACGTTCAACAGAATTCCTTTTTTATTAAGATTTGTTTTGATTCCCCTTGAGAATTATCCTATGAGCAGAGGTTCCTTTCTCTTACCTGGAACGATGACCGCTCTAAGGGTACTTGAGAATGCGAGGAAATACTTATTTTACAAAGGAATTAGACGTGACAGGCATATACTGATAAACTTGAGGCCGACGGTGCTAATTTTACTAACCCTTTCACCATCAGTGCTCCGGTATTTTTATAAAAGCTACTTAAAGCTACACGGAAAGGAGAGAAGTCGAAACAAGGATGCGAGGTCACTGGGAATCGAACTCGGAACCTCTTGCACCGAAAGCCGCACACTAACCAACTGTGCCATCCATGCCATGCTCCTAGTACATGGTACATGATGAGCCAGAAAAAAAAAAAAAGATGTATCATCTTTTTCAAAAATCGTTGTTGCAACCGAAGGTACAGTTCTCACCATGAAATCTCCAAAGAACTGTCGCTTTGATATGTGACAACGATTTTTGAAAGTTTTGATTTTACTGTTCAGTACTAGTACTAGTTCAGTGGTGCCCTACCTCGAGCTCAAACCATTGAAGACCTTTATATGGAACATGCTCATTGAGATGAGATAACTGAAAAAATAATTAAAGGAATGAATGCACGAATGAATGGAAGAATGAATGAATGGAAGAATAAATGATTGAATGAATGGCAGAATGAATGGAATAATGGATGGAATAATGGATGGATGGACGGACGTAATTTCCCTCCACAGACTTGAAGAATACCAACGAATATTAACCTCCACTTTGTCTCGGTTATTATTCAGGGGTATTTACCTCGCCTTTTGCAAATAATTGTTAATTTATACAAAGACCAGAAAAACGAGGCTGGATGGAAAAGCTGGTATGCAGCTAAAGAGGCATCAAAAGACAGGGACGAGTGGAAGATAAGTGTGAAAGCCTCATAAATGGGCCTTGCGTGAAGAGAAATAATTATGATGATGATAATGATGACGATGGTGAAAATGAAAATGATGATGATGATGATAATGAAGACGACGATGATGATAATACTAACTTTATAATCTTCTAGCTAGCTGGACACAGTGCGCCCTACTAATCGGGGAGACTCGCTCACACTCACTACCTTAACGTTTTAATATTTTGCAAAGAATTCGGCTCACGTGTTCATTTTTACTGAGGGAGGAAAACCGACTAACCCGGAGAAAAACCCTTGTGGCATAGGAGAGAAGAACACATCAAACAAACTCAACTCACATATAATCCATGCCCGAGCCGGGACTCGAACCTGGATCACAGCGGTGAGAGGCCATGCAGCACTCTCTCCGCTAGACCACCATGCCACCCATAAATGATGATGATGATGATGATGATGATGATGATGATGATGATGATGATGATGACGACGACGACGATGATGATGATGATGATGATGACGACGATGATTATGATGACGACGATGATGATGATGATGATGATGATGATGATGATGATGATGATGATGATGATGATGATGATGATGATGATGATGATGATGATGATGATGATGAATGCAACAGCGGTGTTTTATACTTACTTCTCGCTGGCTGAAAGCTTCGCCATCACATTCAACTGCTACGTCTTCTCGTACGTTGATAATGACAACTTTAGGATGGGAATACTTGGGGCCTGTTAGCAGATCTATTACTTTTGACAAACCCTGAAAAATATTAGATGGAAAATATAAGTAATGAAGACTAGCAGAAAGCAGTCGGGAAGTCGAGTTATAAATAACATATATACATACCTCTCTTGTTGGTTGGCTCATACCATAGACAGGAAGACCTGGCATTTTTCTGAAGTTTGACACCTGAAAAAAAGATTATCATAAATCAATGATGTGAAAAAACGTTGAATACTGAATAGTGTATTCCAAGACCCAAGGGTATTGTGGGTCTCATTAATTTGCAATAAAAAGTAAATATACAGAGATCTGCTCCCTAGATACATCCTAACAAAAAAATAAATTACAGCTATTTCAAAAAACGTTGATTGCTGAATAGTGTATTCCAAGACCCAAGGGTATTGTGGGTCTCATTAATTTGCAATAAAAAGTAAATATACAGAGATCTGCTCCCTAGATACATCCTAACAAAAAAATAAATTACAGCTATTTCAAAAAACGTTGATTGCTGAATAGTTCATTCCAAGACCCAAGGGTATTGTGGGTCTCACTAATTTGGAATAAAAAGTAAATATACAGAGATCTGCTCCCTTGATGTAGATAGTATATTGTTTCGAATGGAATACACCAAAAAGAGAATAAATAACAGTTATTTATTTTACTTTAGACAATTTTAATTTATATGACCGAAAATACATTTCGGTGTGGGAATACGTACACTATTCAAGATGCAATGCTCAACGTATTTTGAACTAGTATAAACGCATAACTACTGTAAACTACCATCACATTACATTACATCATGGTCTGAATGGGGTTAACTGTTAACTGAGAAACGGCTAAAAAATTAACTGTTAACTGAGAATTCCGTGTCTTTTTAGGATAACTGTTAGCTGATATTTCTTAGTTTTTAATTAATAAATTTGAAAATAAATATTTCTTTGTTTTTAATTTAACTGATAACTTAACTTTTAAATCTAACTGAAAATTGCTAAAATTTAGCTGTTAACTGATATTGTTAAAGTATCGGGTATGCTCGTGGTACCTCTTTAGTGGTAATGTTCGTTTAATGTCCCTGTGTGTTTACTATCTCTTAGGGATGACAAATCGTCCATCACCGCACTCCCAGTGTGTGTGTACTTTTAAATTTACCTCAAACCCTCCCCCGCTCCCCGGCCAGGCAAGAGATGATTACAATGTCCATACCTGAACTTCTCTCTGTGTGCTCAATACATCGATTCCAAGGTATTCGTCAGCAACCTATTAAGAATATGGATATCATGGTATGAGACGTTCTGCAACGACATTGTAAGTATATCACCCTTCGAGCAACTTGTGTCGCAACGGAGACAAATAGCTGAAGAATTGCACAGTATAATAGTGTAACGCCTTTAGATGGTAACTTCTCAAACTCATTAATAAATCATGAGGACAAAGCAAATGACATCACTAGCGTGAAGGAGGTTTGAATATGGTTTGAATATGTGATTATTAGCATAAAATCTGACCAACTTTTGCTTTGGATTTCTACAAGTGTTATTACTGGTTTGAGAAGCCAGATCAAGCATTTAAAAGGAGTGTTTCATACTCTATCCAAACACACAAACACGCTGCTCCCCTAAATAATATATAACTTTTCCGTGTTTGGATATCGGATGTAACACTCACACTCGTTGTTGATCTATTACATACCAGACAAGTAGGCTCGTTCGTTTTAGTCATAAACTCTGATGTGACTCCTTTCTCCATGACATCGATGTGACTTAACATTCGATACAGCCATGGTCTGTGACGCATCCACTTACAGAAAGTCTGAGAGAACACTAAAGGGAACTGAAGAAAGACATTTGCACAGGTTCACACAGAGAAATTAACTTTGGGACGGAATATCATATATTTGAGGGGGGATTGGCATTTGCGGGGATTAGGGTTAGGGTTAAGGGGCTGGTTGGGCAATTACCGAAAAAAAAATCCTTAACAAATATCGAGCATAACGGAAAAAGAATATCCTGCACGTCACAGCCTGGAGGGCAAAAAGATATCCTGAACCAAAACATTGTCGAGGTCGGAATTGCCGCGTGTGATAAATTATAGTTGTAATCGTGGTCACTGAACGGAACTATAAAAAGTTATATTGCACATTCACATCAATAAGAGTCCGCAAATAGCGTTCAAGCGTGATTTCAATAGTGCATTTGCAATTTAATGAACTCCCACAATTCCTATCAGTCTCAGATAATGAAGGAATAGAAAACGCGCGCGCGTGCTGTGTGCAGTTATAAAGCACGCGGGATTGTCAGAACACGAGATAAGTGTTAAGAGAAGCACGACGCGAAGCGGAGTGCTTCCCAACACTTCTCGAGTGTTCTGACAATTCCCAAGTGCTTTATAACAGCATACAGCACAGAAAGCAAGTTTTTTATTTCTTTTATAAAATACAAATTGATCAACATGCAAACGCGCGTGCTGTGTGCTCTCATAAAGCACGCGCCTCAACCAATCAAAATACGTGATTTCAAATAGTTATTTTATAAACCCTATTAAAATAGGTGTATAACAGAATAAGTTACCTGTTCGTGAAGATAAGCGTTGAAGAGAATCAGAAAGAAATATCTTTCTAAGTAGCTGATGCCTCTCTTAAGACAATAAGTTCTTGCAGCTTCTCCCTATATAACATACAAAATGTTACACAATGCAATAGCAAAACAATTTACATCATACAATGATACTAAACTGTAAATAATTGACCTTTCCCTAATTCGCTTTACTTCATAAGTTAACGCGCGTGCAAACAAATGTTGGAGTTTTCATGTAAACATAAGGACTAATAATCTCCTTCACAGTTCCCTGCGCCATCTTGGAAGGTAGCCGGGGCTTTGCTTTGAAGTGAAACGAACGTTGAGATTGCAATGATAGAGACACGTGAGTTTTTCTCCGGCAAGGTGTTAAAAAGTATCTATTACTGCGAGCTCAACATTCGTTACACTTCGATGCAAAGGCCAGGCTACCTTTCAAGATTGCGCAAGAACTGTGAAGGGTATTCATCCTGGGAATAATCCGTCTCTCGTTTCCATGGGTTCTCGAGAATAATATTATGCAGGTGAGCATATATTCCTATGAAATCCTCGCGCAGTATAAATAAAAAACAACAAACCTGTATAGTGTCGTATTCATGCAATCTTTTCCGACATTCAACCATCTCCATGCGTATGTTGGTCATGTCAGCACAGATATCGATAACTGAATCGACCTAAAAATAGATGACAATAATAGTGATGGTAATGATAATGATGATGATGATGATGATGATGACGATGATGATAGTGATGACAATAATGATTCAACCACTTGTTTCGCGCAAATTTCATGACGTGATGATCGAATGCGCAGATGATGATAACAACGATGTTATGAATATAATAATATATATAATAACTAGATAAAGGAAAAAATAACGAAATAATACAGCTTTTTATCTGAAAATAAAAGACCCCTGAATTGTCTAAAATCGCACTAAACTTAAAATGACTCCTAACTAAATCGATAACCAGTGAACCACGTCACACACTTAAAAAAACCTTTCAATGCATCAACATAGTTATCGAGCACGTCCATCTTCTTATTGCGACTCAGAGTCAAAAATTGAAGTGTCTAAAATCGCACAAAAACCTACAATGACCATGACCAACATGCCTAATCACGTCCATCTTCTTATCGACTAAAAGTCAAAGTTAACAACAGATTACCTCGCATTATCAAGTAATCGGACATTTTTTGCTAATGAAATCACTTCACTTCACTTCAGTTTTATTCAACTTTGAAAAATATATTCAACAATATATAAATAACCATAGTTTTCGAGGCAGAAAGATAATTAAGATAAAATTGTATTAAAGATTGGACAATTATTTAAAAAAAAAAATCATATATACAAAATATTAGACAAAATATAATCAATATTATACAATTCAGGAATAATTCATGAGAATTTTACAAAAGAAATCATGTCTGTGTGACGAGGTCTGTAAATCTCATACAGATTTCGTCCTGATTTGCATAAGTTTCAACTTGAATTTTCTCGGCCAGATTTACTTTTATCTTGACAATTTTAGTAAAATTTGAAAAACTTTTGACTTTCATAAGTACTATACAATAATCGCGTTCGAACTGCACGTCTTCGACTCGCAGTTGTGTATCGCAAACAGATCGTTGCTATATTGTATATATTTCTTATAGCATCTGTATGTGTAAATTTCGTTTTAAAAACACTGCCGAAACTGGGCTTGCATTTTACCAGCATGCACAGCGCAAATGACCGAATTTCGTGGGCCATGGAAACCGCGCGCAATCAGACAGACATTTTGATATCTTTTACGATGTGAGTGGGTATTTAATTACGCTCATACTAAATCATTTAGCGTTTTATTTTTTGCTATTTAATGTTTACTGATAAATCACTTTTTTGGGAAGGTTAAATCACCCAGAAATATCTACAAGGTCTCGACACTACGTCAAATACGGTCTTAATACGATGAATAATATTGAACAAGATTATAAACAAATATCGTTAACACTTTAGGGCGAAAAGAAAAATCGAACAGACGTACTTAGGGATAGGGTTAGGGAAACATATGGATTGAAAACCATTTCAATAGTAAAATGAATTTGCATATGCCTCGGCTGCTGTTTGAAGTTGAAAGTTATCTGATCAATTTAAAATCGTTTTACTTGTAGAATGTCATTTCTACAAGATCAAAGAGCTTTTGCGGGATTTGTAATTAGTTTTATATATTAGATTTAGCAGGATAAATTATGCTAAGGAGAGGACAAGCTGTGACTTTTCAAGAGATTTATCACTTGCAATTTCATTATCATCACTATTGTTATCATCATTGTCATCATCATCATCATCAGAATTCTTGTCATGATTATCTCCAGCATTATAATCAGCCGCAGCAGCAGCAGCATAATTTTCATCATTATCATCACCATCATGGTTATTTTCATGATTATTATCGTCAGCATAATCGTCGTCATCATCACCATCACCATCATGGTCATCACCATCATCACCACCATCATCACCATCATGGTCATCATCAATACCATCATCATCACCACCAGCATCATAATCATCACAATCGCCATCATTATCATTAACATCATTTTCATCATCATCATCATCATATTCTTCTGTCATTAGTGTACATATACATCATCATGGTTTTCATATAAAGGCTGCTACAATGTTGAACCAACGATACAACTAACCTCTTGTTTTATCTTCAGTCCATCTGGAAGGAGCTTCACCAGCTGTTGTATTAGGCGGAATTCACCTTTTTCGTAGTTAGGGTTGCTTTCGTCCATTGGACTGGGATCTTGAGAACTGAAATAACCATCGAAGTTTCAATTCAATTCCAATTTTTTTTGTTTGCATATTAAATTTGCTTTTATTGACACCATGCATATCATGTGTTTTATTCTATTAACACTATTTCATCATTAAACGTCATCACTATTGCCATCCTTATCATCCGTCACAAGGCCTCGTTATAATAATTAATACAATCACTATCATTATTAAATCTATAACAATTTTCACCATTATCATTATCGATATTATTATAATTATTACTAATTACTAAAATAATCCCTATCGTCATTATCATCATTATCACCATCATCATTACCATCATCATCATCGCCATCACCAACATCATCATCATCATTACCACTTACATAGCTTCAGGAGGAAATCCACTTCGATGGCACATAATAAGACAACCAATCACCATGCCAGTAGTGGTACGACCTTGACCAACATGACAATTAAATACCATGGCGGGGAGGGGTGCGGAGGAATTTTTATCAAAGACCTGAGGCATGTCTTTGACGGCGTTGATAAACTGATCAAAATCCTGTTCTTCTGGGGCGTTGGTAGCTGTTATAGGCACCCGACAGAACCTACGATGGAAGAGGGACATAAATAAAATATTTAAGGGTCCTTTCTGAGAAGACGTAATCAAACTATCATCATCAACTATCAACAACTATCAACACTAATGTCATCCTAATCATCATCATTTCAGTAGTATAATCACATGTACAGTCACCATCCTATCATAATTACAATAATTGTCAACATGTAATCATCATCATCATTATCATCATCACCATCATCACCACCAACATCATCATCACCACAATCACCATCATCATCACCGCCATCATCATAACCATCACCACCACCACCATCATCATCACCACAATCACCATCGTCATCACCGCCATCATCATAACCATCACCACCACCACCATCATACGATATATTGTATACATCATCATCACCATCATCATCAACATTATCATCATATTCACCACCGTCATCACCAGCTTTACCTCAAGAAAGGTGTCATAAATATCTGTCTGCTGTATATCTCATCCATGACGCACACGTTCTCTTCGTACAATATGTTGTACACATGAGGCTCATTCTCGAAACTCTCCACGTTGTTATAGAAATAATACTTGCCGCCCTCCTCGATAGATAACTTAATTATCTAGAAAAAAATAGTAAATCACAAGAGTAAATCACATATTAGTATAAGACTTCTCGCGCGCCGATTCGGCCTAGCCTGAGAAAACAGACGTTCTTTCGCTCCTCTTCCCCCCGCGAAACTAACTAACTCACTTTTCCAGGCTAATTGGGCCGATAAAATTTTGCAGACTAGTTTTCGAGATACAGCAGAAGGCAAGTTTTCTATTTTTAACGCATTCTGCATGATTGAGGCGCGTGCTTTCAGTTATGAGAGCACACAGCATGTTCGTTTGCATGGATGGCATGGATGGCACAGTTGGCTAGTGTGCGGCTTTCGGTGCAAGAGCGGTCTCGAGTTCAATTCCCATTGACCTCGCATCCTTGTTTCGTCTTCTCTTCTTTCCAATTCCGCGTAGCTTTAAGTAGCTTTAAATACCCGTAAAACGGAGCACTGATGGAGAGAGGGAAGTAAAATGAGCGCACCGTCGGCTCTGTGGAAGATTAGGCTTCGGCAAAAGGGACTTCCGACGTAAAATACTACTACTATTCTTTACTTTGTTGATCAATCTACCTTTTAAAAGTTCGATCCGTTCAGTGACCACGAATGATAATTCCAAGTCGAGGTTCAAGCGTATGATAATTGATAGTTTTGCTATGTGTGGCAACTCCGACCACAACTTGGAACTATTATTATAAGGCCTACTCCGGGTCCCAAAATCGCCGTAATTTTAGGCTATATATTTATGCGATTTTAGCATAAAGCTCCTAAAATCTAAGGCGATCTTATGCGATTATAAGACGATTATTTAAGCGATTTTAGGCGATTATTTAGCGAATTTATTTAGCGATTTTATTTAGCGATTTTGAGTAATCTTGGGCGATCTTAATTATGACACAGAGTAGGCCTATTATATAAATGGTCACTGAACGGAACTGTGAAAAAATTTCTTTATCAACATGCAAACGCGCGT
The DNA here is from genome assembly GCA_949775045.1 of Metridium senile. Classification (NCBI taxonomy): domain Eukaryota; kingdom Metazoa; phylum Cnidaria; class Anthozoa; order Actiniaria; family Metridiidae; genus Metridium; species Metridium senile. The sequence continues at coordinate 3,146,596 of OX459110.1, forward strand.
GCTGTGTGCTCTCATAAAGCACGCGCCTCAACCAATCAGAAAGCATGTTTTCTAATAATATTTTATAATGTCTACCTCTTCTCTCATTTTAATCTCTGTGTCTGCCAGTTCTTCTGGTTTTACGCCATGATTTGCTATGTTTCCCTTTAGACTGCCAGGATCACGAGGAGAGTAGGGGACGTAGTCGTGTTTAAGACTCAAGAAGACGACAGGTTCTTCCCGTAGGTTGAATGAAACAACTTCCTGAGAAACAGAGACAATGGAAATAATTTAAACACTTTATCCATGAAATCAAATCAAATAGCTACTGTGGAATAGTGCACAAACACTATATCCATGAAATAAAATAAAATTGCTAATGTGGAATAGAGCACAAACACTATATCCATGAAATGAAATAACATTGCTACTGTGGAATAGAGCGCAAACACTATATATATATCCATGAAATAAAATAAAATTGCTACTTATAAAATAAAATTGCTATTGTGGAATAGAGCGCAAACACTATATCCATGAAATAGAATCAAATTGCTACTGTGAAATAGAGCACAAACACTACATCCATGAAATAGAATCAAATTGCTATTGTGGAATAGAGCGCAAACACTATATCCAAGAAATAAAATCAAATTGCTATTATGGAATAGAGCGCAAACACTATATCCATGAAATAGAATCAAATTGCTACTGTGAAATAGAGCACAAACACTATATCCATAAAATAGAATCAAATTACTACTGTTGAATAGAGCGCAAACACTATATCCATGAAATTAAATCAAATTGCTACTTTGGAATAGAGCGCAAACACTATATCCATAAAATGAAATCAAATTGCTACTGTAATACTGTTCAAATTTAGGGACAGACCATTAGAAAATTAATGATAATATAAAATACCAAGGACAGCTATAACCTTGACAACAATATGGTGCACGACAACAACAAAACAATATCAAAAAGATATTGGTGCAAAGCTGAAAAAAATATCCTCTAAAATAACCCAAAGAGCTATCCCCACCCCATCCCCATTAAAAAGTCAAATGGGCCGCTTCTTAATTAGTTTTGGCTCTAAAGAGTTTTAATTGAAAAGCAATATATCATCGCAAGTATTATAATGGATTTTAGCCTGATATCATTGACATTGCTATTATCTATTGTGTCTACATTGTATATCATGTAGGGAGGCATTATAATCAATTATCGCTATATTGTGACTACTAGCAAGTCTCCACCACTGCATCCATCCATCCATTCATTCATTCGTTCATTCGTTAATTCATTCATTTATTCGTTCATCCATTCATTCGTTTGTTAGTTCATTCATTCATTCATTTATTCGTTTGTTCATTCATTCATTCGTTCGTTTATTTATTCGTTCATCCATTCATTCGTTTGTTAGTTCATTCATTCATTCATTTATTCGTTTGTTCATTCATTCATTCGTTCGTTTCTTTATTCATTCATTCATATATTCATTCGTTTGTTAGTTCATTCATTTATTCGTTTGTTCATTCATTCATTCGTTCGTTTATTTATAATAATAATAATAATAATAATAATAATAATAATAATAATAATAATAATAATAATAATAATAATAATGTTTAATGCTTAAAACGCGCATTTTAACATGACTCGATGATCAAATGCGCAAGATATATATATATATATACTTTATTCATTCATTCATTCATTCGTTTATTTATTCGTTCATTTGTTAATTCATTAATTCATTAATTTATTCGTTTGATCATTCATTCATTCATTTATTTATTCATTTATTTAATCATTCGTTCATTTGTTAATTAATTAATTCATTCATTCCTCCATTCATTCTTTCATATATTCAACCAACCATCTATCAACCCTTCCATTAATAAATTAATTTGTTTGTACGATTTGTTCATTTATTGTTTCATCCATGAATCTATTTATTAAACCATCTATCATGTATTTATGAATTTGTTCATCGATATCCATTCATTCATTCATCCGTCCATGCATTCATTCATGTATTCAAAACCAACCAACCAACCATAAACCTTTGATTAATTAATCAATTCCTTCGATCGTTCGTTCATTCATTCATTTATTTATTCATCCATTCAATTAATTCGTTCGGTTTGAGTACTTTCAAAAAAACACTAATATTTGATGAGCAAGGTGTTCCTAAATATTATTATTATTCATTTATTTGTTTCTTCGTTCCTTCGTTCATTCATCCATACATTCGTTAATTCATTCATTCATATATACATTCATCCATACATTCACATGCATTCGTTCATTCATTCATCCATACATTAATTCGTTCATTCATCCATACATTAATTCGTTCATTCATCCATACATTCATTCGTTCATTCATCCATCCATTCATTCGTTCATTCATCCATCCATTCATTCGTTCATTCATCCATACATTCATTCGTTCATTCATCCATACATTCATTCGTCCATCCATCCATCCATTCATTCGTTCATTCATTCATTCGTTCATTCGTCAGCATTCGTTCGTTCTTAATTGTGTTTGTTCATGGGCTAAATAATCCTTCTAGTCAAGTACGTGAATATTTCATGTCCCGAATAGCTTAAGGCAATAAGCCTTTGGCAATTTATCTTATACCAAAAAGTAATTAAGAACACTTCCTGCAGCTGGATAACCTTCAAAAAAACTATTTTGTGAGCTATGGATTATTTGTAATTATAAATTAATCAAATGAAAATATTATAAGCAAATAAGAGAATAATCTAAATCCCAACTTATTGGATTGAAATAACATTTCAGGATTGTTATGGAATGAGGGCAACTAAATTTTGCTGTTGGAGTGCAAATGTTTAACTTTTTGAATGCAAATTTTGAAATTGTTCTAATTATTAGCGAGAACAATTTATCCCAACTTATTGAAAAAAATCATAAACAATCATATACAAACATTTTAGGATTTGCATTAGATTAGAACATCTATATTTTAGGTTAATTTGCTATTGGAGTGCAAATGTTGAAATTTGTGAATGCAAATTTTGAAATTTTAAGTGCAAAGCTTGAAATCTCAACTTTTGGGAGATATAGATTATTTTCGAATTAAATGAAAATATTAGCAAATATGAGAATGCTTTTTATCCCAACTTAGTGAAACGTATTATATACATTTATACAAACACCTATATATATTTTAGGTTCAAATATCAATTGGTTCGTCCCTAACATATATATACAAATTAAAACCAAAATCAATAAAGAAGTGAAATTGTTTTCATATTTTAGTAGTTGAAGTTTTTCCTGAAAATTATTTACACATTCACAATTAAGTCATTCAAATATCGGCCTTAAACGATATTAAAGAGCAATTTCAAAAACGTTTTTAAGTACAGTTATATTTACGGCGTCTACTAATAATGTTCTAAAATCATATCCCTTATGTAAATATGGTCGAAAAAGGAATGAATATAAAAAAAAAAACACTTTTTTTTTCAACAAATATCAGCGGAAAAACTTCAAAGCAAGATTTAATCTAATTACTTCACAAAAATAACAAAATTCTAGAGTTTACGTTACATATTGTAGAAAAAATATATTTAAAATATTGTTCTAAAATTCCTAATGTAAATATCGTCGAAAATGAATAAAAACATACATTTTTCAACATATATCAGCCGAAAAACGTAAAAACAAAATTTAACTATTAATTATATTATTAATTCAATTAATTTTCAACAATAATAAAATTCTAGAGTCTACAAACATGCATTTTATATAAAAAATATTCTAAAATATTGTTCCAAAATTTCTAGTGTATGATATCGTCGAAAATGAATAAAAGAAACATTTTTTCCCAACAAATATCAGCCGAAAAACTTCAAAGAAAGATTTAACTATTAATTAATTCTAATTAATTTTCAACAATAATAATAATCTAGAGTTTACAAACATGCGCTTATATTGAAAAAACAATATTCTAAAATATTGTTTCAAAATTTCTAGTATAAATATAGTCGAAAATGAATAAAACAAACTATTTTTTTTTTCAACAGCCGAAAAACTTCAAAGCAAGATATAACTATTAATTAACTTTCAACAATAATAATATTCTAGACTTTGCGTAACATATTGCCGATAAAACATCCTGGTCTTCTAATCTAGATATGTCTAAACCATAGTTAATAGATCTAGAAGGTCTCTCTATTTAATTCTGTATTTATAAACAGCGCAGTTCAAATCGATCTTTTTTCACTCCTGACATTTTGACGCGTATATTCATGTTATTCATGTATGATATCAATTAATTCATTCGCTACTCAGTTAAAATCGTTAAAAAATCAAACACCGATTTCGATATTTTTCATTATTTTCAATATTTACTTGGAGTATATCGATATAGATTTCAAATCCCATTTATACATTCATTTATTCACTTTTCGCTTTTATTTAAATATATTTTCATTTCCTTATTAATTCTTTATTTAATAATAATATTTCTTTTAATATTTCTTTTAAATATATACAAATAGACACAATATACAAATATATTTTCACTTTTTTCAATTGTTCCCGTTATTTATTTATTCATTAATTCATTTTTTTTTTCATTTTTCAATTATATTAATTTTTTTTCCTTTCCGTTTAAATATATTTCTCTTTTCTTTTTTTTAATATAATACATTCATTTGTTTAAACTTTTATTTTTATAATATAACAGACATTCAAATATCTCTTCGTTTTTCAATTATATTATATTTTTTTTATTTACCCATATAAATATATTTCTCTTTTTTTTTAAATATAATAAAAATAATTCATTTATTTAATTTTTTATATTCAAAATATAACAAACACTCAATTCAAATATCTAATTTTCCCCTTTTCTCTGTCATGTTTCCTAATTTTCCCCGTATTTTTCCCTTATTATATTTTCCAGCTATCTTTTTCATCTACAAGTCTCTTCGAGCCGTGTTTTGCTCCCTCTTCCGCAGCATTACAAGGAAATCCGTGTAAACCATAAATATATCCTCTTCGCCTTGTTTGAAATAACACTAGTCTCCTATTACAAGATACAAAACTTAACAAAGATGGGTTTTACAGTCAAAAAGAATAGCTTACAAGATTAAGTTTCTGCCCTTGTCAATCGAAATGGAAACTAGCGAGTAATATAAGCTAGCATAGGCTACGTCGGTGTTTGATATAAACGATAGGTAATAGAATAAAATTTGTAACACCGTAAAAAAAATGTTGACTTAACTTTACTGAAATGTTAACTAGCGAGTAAACTAGTATAGGCTGCGTCGGTGTTTGTTATAAACATTAGGTAATAGAATGAAATTTGTAACACCGTAAAAAATGTTGACTTAAACTTTACTGACGTTTCGAGCTTCACTGAGCCCTTTGTCGGAGTAAAAAAAGCTTTCTTTTTGGGATTTCCCTCTTTACTCCGACGAAGGGCTAAATTAAAGCTCGAAATGTAAGTAAAATTAAAATTTTTTACGGTGTTACACATGTTACAGAATTCATTCTATTGCTTATCTTTGTCAATCTCTTTAAGTTTAATAATTATTTTGGTAGCAAAACATATTAAAGCATAATTTACGAGAAAGCTTTAATTGTTAATTAATGTCGCTTTTATATAATATTGTTATTTTCACTTGTTGTTTGTGGATATAAAACTTATACTAACTGCTCAATTATATCTACAAACATTTTCTAAATTATATAGTATATCTTTTAGATATTTTATTAAAAATAGCCTCAATATTATCAATATAGTTGACGCGACGGACAGGAGTTTTTCTAGGCTTAAATAAAATAAAATGAAATGAAATGAAAAAAAAAATAAAATAAAAAAAATGAAATGAAATTATATAAAATGAAATAAAATGAAATAAAATGAAATAAAATGAAATAAAATGAAATAAAATAATTTAAAATGAAATGAAATAAAATAAAATGAAATAAAATAAAATGAAATAAAATAAAATAAAATGAAATGAAATAAAATAAAATAAAATAAAATAAAATGAAATGAAATGAAATGGAATGAAATAAAATGAAATAAAATAAAATGAAATAAAATAAAATGAAATAAAATAAAATGAAATGAAATGAAATAAAATAAAATGAAATGAAATGCATGAAATGAAATGAAATGAAATGAAATAAAATGAAATAAAATAAAATAAAATGAAATAAAATAAAATGAAATGAAATAAAATAAAATAAAATAAAATGAAATGAAATGAAATAAAATAAAATAAAATGAAATAAATATTCGTTAATCTTAAATTATAAGGAGAAATTAAAGGAGAAAAAATAGAAACACCAAAAAAATACACACCAAAAACAAAACAGAAATCGATATCAAATGCAAATCCCATTTGTCAAATATATACTGTATCATTCAGTAAATTATTAATTATTAATATTGAATGAATTTAATACACTGAAACGTTTTTAAACCTACCCTTAGCAAATCTACAACAAATGTGTTATAAATTTCATACGTTAAATGTAATACAAGGGTGTTAAAAAGTCTTAATGTCCATGTCATTTACAAAACGAATTTGGAGAATTAATCTTTATGTTTGATCTTACACTGACAGCCAGACCAAAAATATAATATAAATTTAACAGAGTGTGTCATCCAATATTCTCGTATTTGAATAATTGATCGGATGGCGTAAAATTCAAAACATTTGTAACAATTTCAAACGCACTTCGTTAATATAAACTTCATTATCTAAATTATAGATGTAATTGGACATTTTCCTTTGAAAATGAAAACAATATGCATCTGTCATTGAAATATATATTGTCAACCGAAAAAGCATTTTTACTTCATTGAAAATTGATGACACGATACAGATTTCAAATATTCTAACTTTATATCGAAAAAAAAAATGATTCCCAAAAAACAAAATATAATGCGTTCGTATGTATTAATAAAAACAATATTTGAAGTATTCATTTCATTGAGAATTAATTCGAAAAACAAAAATACCTAAATATCAAACAAAGTTATGAGTATTAAAACCTACCCTGTGCCCGTTGTCAATAAGAGTTTCAATCACCAGCGCTAAGCCATCTTTTGAAGGTTGGCCCATGCCATACACAGGATACGAACCGCCTGCTTTGCGAAAATTCGGAGCACCACACTTCTGAAGAGTATTCAACCGATCAACTCCGTCAAAATGGTCTTTTATGAGGTAATATTTGTCTTGTATAAGCCCATGTTCTGGGAAGCCATTTTTGATACAGCCTCTTTTTCGAATCAGAGGAGTATTTGTTGGCGCGTAGCTTAAAACAATGAAGCCATTTGACTGTTTTTTGGGCACAGACGAGGCTTTTCGTCCCTTCTGAACACTTCTTTGTATATTTGGGTTTGAATGGTGTATCGGTGTCGCAGGGCTTTGGTTTAAGCTTGGGCTTGAACCAGGCGGAGACCCAACGGAGCTCGCAGCCGAACCCATATCAAAGCATCGAAAGGCACCTAAAATGGTACATGAAAAAGTTCAGTTAGTAACCATGAATCGCTACCATGTAAACAAATATAAACTAACTCACTCTTCTTCATCGCTTTGACGACTTGCATGCGTTTCGGGTCAAGTTGGTGTCAACAATGACAGTTTCTTAGCCAATCAGATCTGATTTGAGTTATCTACTCGACCAATCAACGCGCGAGAAATGGGATGTATATTTCACAGGTGTTTTTGACGTTGATCCCGCTTTTTGTTCGCTACAAATATGAACTAAGAAAAATAGCCCGAACTATGGCTTTAATTGTGTATTCAGTAGTCACAAAAGAGTGAAAAAACAATATGATTATTTACAACCTTGTTTTGTTTGAGGTTCGTGCGATAGTACCTTGAATCAATAGCAAGAGCAAATATGAGAACGATTTTATTTACTTTGTTTTAACACAGACTGCACAAAAAAACAAGTTATTGGCATATTAATTTATATGTAGTGACGGTGACGTTCGTCCTCTTTCACACCTTATAACTTTCCTTCCGTTTTTTACTTTTGTTTTCTAGAATTCTAAAAATGGTTTTATTATTTATAAAGTTTTAATCCTCAACGGGTTCACAATTTGCTTTTATCATTTGTCGTGGTCACGTCTTTGCCACGTCTTTAGATCTCTTTTATTTCAGCTTTTTGTATTTTTTTTCTTTAATTAATAAATTCTTGTGACGTACGATTATCATTCTCTTCTATTCTGTTCTATTTTAATTTCTTCTCTTTTCTCCTCTCCTCTTCTGTTCTTTTCAGTTCTGTTTTGTAATTCTCTTCTCTTCTCTTCTCTTCTCTTCTCTTCTCTTCTCTTCTCTTCTCTTCTCTTCTCTTCTCTTCTCTTCTCTTCTCTTCTCTTCTCTTCTCTTCTCTTCTCTTCTCTTCTCTTCTCTTCTCTTTATAAACCACTGCTTTTTGAATTCGCACGCTTTTAAATCGGTGTTCCTATAGAGCACAGCAGGTCAACTTCCTTCCTTTTCGATATTTTGTTTAGATCACCTTTGAAAGGGGAGCTTTTTGCTTAATTATGCTTTATGCATTTTTTACATTAAAACTATCATAACCGCGAAACTAATGGCGGGCCACATGCAGCAATATATAGGTATACACCTGGTTCAAAAAAAGTTGACGGGGCGAACGGCGATTTGGCGATTGGTGATTGTCGATCGCACGACCGAAAGGAACTATGGGTAGTACGAATTCCTTCTTATTCGTTTCTAAATTATACCCAAACAATTTATGCCTCCACTGTTAAGCGAAACCTTCGAGACACCCATCCAAGGTCATCGCTGAACGGCGTTTATTCCATTTAGAATGGAATAAGAACACATTCCTATTACCCAAAGTCGCTTTCGGTCGTGCAATCGCCAATTACCAATCGCTAATCGCCGTTCGCCCCGTCAAACTTTTTTGAATTAGGTGTATGCATTAATATAACATGTCTAAATACAGTCAAAATAGAGCGAAATATATATATACTATAAATATATATACGGTCAGTACCTGTGACCGCTTAATAGAGGTTGGCCGGTGAAAAGAGGTATAGAATAGGTATAGGAAAAGATTTGGGACTTTTTATTGTGGCCGACTAATAGAGGGTGACCGGTGACCGCTTAATAATAATAGTCGCAAACAAAGCCACAGTCCACACTCTGAAGCCTGCAAAGGATGACGGTTTTTCTTCTCTTGTTAACGATATATTCATAACATATTTTGGTAGTACATGTTTGTGTTATAGAGTGCTTACACTATGTCCATGAAATAAAATCTAAATAGTTACTAACTAATAGTTTTTATTTAGTGACTATTAGTCACTATCACTCAACTGAAACAGCTTTAGTAACAATACACAATGAATAAAGTATTAACTTTCTATGGTTTTGAGTATTTGATTTCCCTTGTGTATTGTTACTAAAGCTGTTACAGTTGAGTGATAGTGACTAATAGTCACTAAATAAAAACTATTAGTTAGGAACTATTTAGATTCTATTTCATGGACATAGTGTAAGCACTCTATGAACAACACGAGATGTTTTTGTGGTAGATATAAATACAAATATTTCTTTAAAAATCGTGCAATAAATCACAAATTAAGTCCATTGTCCTTTGCAGGCTTTAAACCTGGTTTTCACTAGCGACGCAACGCAAGCGCAAACGCAAGCGCAAACGCAAGCGCAAACGCAAGCGCAAGCACAAGCACAAGCATTTGCGCTTGTCCTTGCGTCGCTAGTGAAAACTAGAGTGTGGACTGTAGCTTCGGCTGAGACAAAGATTTTTGAAATAGGTGTATATACAAGCAGTAAGTATCGTTGAAGTATTTTGAATGGTTCTGTTGATTTCAAGACCACAGGAAAGCACTCAAAGGCGTTTAAAATTACGCACAATGCACGCTTGACTGATTAAAGTCTTATAAGGACAATCTAGCACCAAATGTATGCAAATAGTCTATTTCAGATCACGTCGCATTTTCTTGAGAATCATCTGAAAGAATCTCTCACAAGTGTTGTATGGTCACGTGGTTTGAAATGGAAAACAAACAACAAAGGTGAAGAGGTCTATTAAACAAAGTCAGACGACATTTTCGTCTCAAATTGTGAAGGAAAGGAAAGGAAAGGAAAGGAAAGGAAAGGAAAGGAAAGGAAAGGAAAGGAAAGGAAAGGAAAGGAAAGGAAAGGAAAGGAAAGGAAAGGAAAGGAAAGGAAAGGAAAGGAAAGGAAAGGAAAGGAAAGGAAAGGAAAGGAAAGGAAAGGAAAGGAAAGGAAAGGAAAGGAAAGGAAAGGAAAGGAAAGGAAAGGAAAGGAAAGGAAAGGAAAGGAAAGGAAAGGAAAGGAAAGGAAAGGAAAGGAAAGGAAAGGAAAGGAAAGATAAGGAACAAAAATTAAAGTATAGGTAAGACAAAGTTAAAGAAAACAGAAAAAAAAGACAGATAGAAAAAAGAAAAGAAAAAAATTCAAAAACGAGTATAAAATGACACTAGAAAAAATAAATACCAGGCCAAAAACCTTATCATGGTCCAGTAAATCGACAAGTACTCGCTTTTTTTAGTGATTTGATCGAAACATTTACACAGCTGTTTCACTAATGTTATGATTGTCATGACACTTTCTTATTTTTAACGACATCTTGTCCATGACATATATAAGCCTATTTTAGAAATCCTTGTCTATAGACAAGTAACAGTGAACATGGAATAAGAATTGTGATATTTATGTTCAAAATAAATTCTAGTATATAGAGTATTGTGCGGTGTCACGTGACATTTCTTTAAGTATGTATGTCTTTTTGATGGACAATGTAACTGATGACATTGAGTGTTTGTATATGTATAAAAGATGAATTTGTTAAAATAGTATGTATATAGAGATATACAAAAAGGTATAATAATAATAATAATAATAATAATAATAATAATAATAATAATAATAATTATTATAATAATAATAATAATAATAATAATAATAATAATAATAATAATAATAATAATAATAATAGTTATAATAATAATAGTAATAATAATAATAATAATAATAATAATAATAATAATAATAATAATAATAATAATAATAATAGTAATAATAATAATAATAATAATAATATTAAATTTATAGCTTTACACGAAGTTTCAAAGCTTTACAAAATACTAATAGAACTTTAATCTACAATGCGTAAAATACAAAAAAAGAAAATATATAAAAATACTATACATTTTCTATAATAAGGTAACAGTGAACATGGAATAAGAATTATGAAATTTATGCACAAAATTAATGCAAATATCGAACATTTAGAGCGAATTTATGTCAGTGGTATCACGTGACATTTCTTTTAGTATAATGGACAATGTTAATAACATTGACTGTGTTTAAAAGATGAATTTGTTAAAGTAGTATGCATATGTCTATTTCAAAAATCGTTGTCTATATATAATAAGTAACAATGAGCATGCATGGAATAAGAATTATGAAATTTATGCTCAAAATTAATGCTATTATCGAGTATTATTTAGAGCGAATTTATGTGTTATCACGTGACATTTGTTTTAGTATTAACCCTTTTTGCTGGACATTGACTGTAAATGACATTGACTATAAATGATTTGTAAAGTAGAGCATACTCTCTTCTTCTTGCGATAGTAAAATATTTACTAAATTGATCTTCATATAATGTATATTAATATTATGCTTTTGGGATATATAGTTTTATATATAAATTAATAAAAGCTTAAGGAACAGTTTTTAAAAGTAGTAATCGAAAGTTCCCCACTACTCTATAAGCTTTCCATTTGTTTTTAATTCAGTAACTGCAAGTTTTAATTTAATTCTTCAGTGACTCCAAACGTCGAAATATACTTGGCAATGCGTTAATCTTTCTTTTAAATACTAAAACGAAATCGTTATTAATCAGTAAAAAGTGCAGTGCAATTAAGGCTTAAAACAATTCAAATTCGTAGGTAGAAAATATATAAATACAAAAGAGACATCATTTAAAATATTGACGTTACTTTTACCTCCGGAAAGTAGTCGCCGAAAACGTGTCAAAATAGATCGAAATCTTGCCTAAAAAAGCCAAGAAGAACTACGGTGATTCTTGCTCTTCCTTTCCAGTCCAGAAAAAAAAATATTTAAATTTGGAACTGGCCAAGTTTATCATTTCTTTAATTTCCGTTTTTCGGTAATTTCAGTTTAGCTATATAGATTTGAATATTTGGAACTGGCAGCTGGCACTTTCAGAAACGTTTTCCCGCTCTAAATGGAAGCACGCACGCGTTGAGTTTTCAGTTCAGATTTGGCGGGAAAATTCTAAGAATTTTACTAAAAATTGAAATTTAAACTTCCGTCATTTTTCGCTCAAGCGTCATTTCAATTTGGCAAAAAAAAAATATATAAGAATTTCAAGTCATTATATCGCGATAATGGTTGCTTCGTGACTAGCACTTTCAAGTCTATTTTAGGGTTTTCGATCCGTCAATCAGTTTTGGGGGCGGACCTTGTACGCTAACTCGTAAAGTCATTCATTGATTTATAACATAGATACATTCTAACACGCGCTATGATTGGTTAAAAAGCTGTGGTTTATGTAGTGTTTACAACATGAGCGGCCGTGTTGTATCGGCAGTAAAATTACCAGTTAAAACTTATGCAAATCAGGATATACAACACTAGTGTTGTATCAGATTTACAACACTCGTCATGGTCATGATTTCTTTTGAAAATGTCTCATTAATTATTCATGAATTTTTTAACAAAGTATAAACCACGCTTCTCTTTGGTCAGTGACTTCGCAAGAATATACTTTAATACAATCTATATTTAGTATATTCGATTTCAGCTCGTGCTTTTTGACATTTTCTCGTGTTTACAACGGTCCATCATGCAGTTATCAGAGTATAAACGACGGCTGAGCCTTATTTGGTAAGTAAACTCCGCCTCAAAATTGATTGACCGATCAGAAAAACGAAAATTGAAATTCGCAATTTGCTAGTGGAGATCTTGCAACCGATTATCGCTGTGAAATGTCTATAAAATTAAATGAAAGACTATATAATTATAACAGGATCGTGTCGAGGGATGTTTTCTCGTGATTGATCCCGATTTTTTACACAAACGTTTGATCCTGATCCTAAAAGCTCGCGTATTTTGATCCCTGATCCCTTGATCCCTGAATTTATTCATAGGATCCTGATCCCTCTTCTGTGATCCCTGATTCCAGCTGATTCGAACTTTGTGATCTCCAATCCTAAACATGTGATTCCTGATCCCACATTCCTGAATATATTCATACGATCCTGATCCCTCTTCTGTGATCCCTGATTCCAGCTGATTCGAACTATGTGATCTCCAATCCCCCTGCATGATCCCACATCCCTCGTCACGACCCGGATATAGAAGGATTTCCTGGCAGACATGTTTGTGGTCAAAACAATGGAGCTTTTCTCTCAAAGGAACTTATTAAAAATCCTTTGTCATTCAAAACCTTTCTTTTCACTCAGTGTACGTGCCCACAAACATGACTGCCATGAAATCCCTCTATAAATAAATTTGCGTTGAAATTGATCGAGGTGTACCTGCATGCGATAAATTTTGTTTAAAAAAAATTGGCGGGGATATCGATTTTAAATTCATTTTAGAATAATTATAATGTCACGTATTGATCAAAGTAGCTTTGCTTATGATATATTTAAAATAAAAGCAAACGCAAGTAAGTTTGATTTTGATTTTCTCGACGCTTCCACGCCGTCCAGCGTCATTTCAAGAGTACATTAATTATATATTACAAAATTAGGGCGTCTTATAGTAGTAGAAAGCCCCATCATAATATTGCTATATTGCTATAATTATTTTGTTTATAATTATGTCAACACTATTATCATGGGACTTTCTACTACTACAAGACACCCTAATTTTAAATACTAATGTACTCTTGAATATGACGCTGGACGGCGTCGAAACGTCGAGAAAATCAAAATCAAACTTACTTGCGTTAGTTTTTATTTTAAATGTCACGCAATATATGAAATATAAAAATATAAAAAATTTAAAACCGCCTACTTCCTTGATCGACTAATATACCCAAAATGAATGTAAATAATGAATGTCAACAACATGTATTTTTCAAAAACAATTTCGCACCGGAATTTAATCGTAAAAGAAGCTTTATTTTCACAGAAAACTATTGCATACTTTAAGCATGAGATACATTATTACCTTTTCTTTTTTAGTGTACAATTGTTTTTAATTTGGTTTAAAAAAATGTCTAATTTTTGTAGAAAACGATTATAAAGTTTTGTAAAAAGGGTTAAATTATTAAAATGTTGGAATTTGTGACCTTTCTTTTGTCGCTGTAAAGCTCCTTTCAATGGAAAAAAAATTTTTTGGAATTGCTCCATATAATTTCTCTGAATTTTAAATTATAAATTTTGAATGTATAAAAATATAGCTGAAAAATGGGATCCTTTTTCAGACTTTTATTTCCTAGTCAATTTTTCGTCTTTTTCGTTGGTGTTTTTGAATAATTTATGATTTTTGAATTGCAAATTTCGTCGTTCTTAGCGTTAAATCTTGGCATCCTTTATTACTTGACTTCTATTTTCTATCGGATGTTGCCTCTTGTTCGTTGATATTTCTGAACAATTTATTTGATTTTTGATTTTTGAATTGCAAATTTTGAAGTTTAAAAATGTTACCATGGCCATTACATTTTGGGATCGTTTATCTGTGTTTCCTAGTCAAAGTTGCTTCTTTTTCATTGCTGAACAATTTATCCGATGTTCGAATTGCAAATTTTGAAGTTCTAAGCTATAAAATGTTACCATTAAATTCTGGCATCTTTATTTGTCTTTTGTTTCTTAAATGTTTTGTCTTTTTGTTGCTTTTTACAATTTATTTGATTTTTGAATTGAACATTGAACAAGTTCTTAGCTAAACAATATTACTATTAAATTTTGGCATCCTTTATCAGAACTTTCCAATGCAATATTTCATCCGATTCGTCTTCGTTGCTATTTTTGAATAATTTATCTGATTTTCGAATTGCAAATTTTGAAGTTCTTAGCTAAAAAATGCTTTATCATAACTTTGTTTCCTATGTAATTTTTGGTCTTTTTGTTGCTATTTTTGAACAATTTATCTGATTTTTGAATTGCAATTTTTTGGTATCGTTTTTCTACATGAATGTTTCCCCTTCTAGATCTCGCGTTACTTTCAGTTTCTTAAAGATTTCTCTGATTTTTGAATTGCAAATTTTGAATTATTCAGCTAAACATTTTTACCTCTAAATCTTGGCATCCTTTAACAATTTTTTGTTTCCTCAGCTCTGCTCTTTTTGGTTGCTTTCGCTCCTAATGAAAATGTTTCTGGTCGAATTTTGAATTGCAAATTTTTTTTGATTATAAAGCACCAGGAATATAATGCCTCCAGTGCGAATTATATTAGCTACTAGTTGACCCTATGGTAGACCCATTTTTAAATGGATTAGCTGTCAATATTTGCTAAGAGTAATTTATAGGGTGATTAGTAGTATTTAACTTGCAAGTAGTGGATCTAATCCGTTTTATATATGGAGGATGGGATGGGTGGGTGGGGATTTATTTTTTGTACGATAGCTACCAGAATGCTTTGCATCTTTTTAATTTTTTCGTGAAAATATTTGTCGCTTTTTCTTTTTGAAAGGCATAATAAATTAATACGCAAATATTTACGATTAGGTAGAAAGTACTAAACAAATATGATATATACATTTGCTTTAAAGATTCTATTCATGTAAGAAAAATATAGGATAGCTAGCTGTTAAACTAGTGTGAACTGTGCCGACCAGCGTTTTACAAAAATACAATTTGAGTAAAATGTACGATGAGTCTGCTAAACAGTTTGAGTTATACAAATGTACGATAGCTAGCGGTTAAAAAAGTGTACAAAACATTTTTGCTTCAAACATAATATTTTAAAAGAGAAACAATTACAAAATTTCGTACAAAATTACTCCTATTCTACCTTATATAATAATAGAAGGCAAAGAGAGAGTTTCGCCGATCTTTTCGCGCCTAAAATACAAAACTTTGAACCAGCGCGCGCGCGCGCGCGCGCGTTGGGAAAAGTTTCGCGCCATATTTCCAGCGGAAGTGAGATTGAATCGTAATGATATTTATTTTAGAATATAATAATTTTCGCACGGATATGTTAAGTGAAACTGGTCATTACAATATGAAAGAGTCCAAAAGCAGCTGGATTACAAAGCATAACACTGGCAAATAAAAAATCAAATGTTGAATTAATTTGTCTTAAATTCGAATTGCCGCTAGTAGATTTCTCATGAAATTCAATGCCATTAACACATTTTCAGATTCACGTACAGCAATTAATGAAGCATCACTAAGCGAAAAAAAACCAACCCTGTTCATTTTTTTGTCATTTTTCGCTTGAAATTTGTCGAAGTTGGTTTGTAGCCATATTATGTAATGTTGATGAATAAAATGTTAAAAGACCATGTATTCCTCTTGTTTTCGACACGATTAATAATGAATAAATCGAAACAAATCATATTTTTTTCGTTACGATAGAGCTGACGTTTTCAAGCCGAACTGGCTTTTTGTGAATACAAATTAATACTCTCAATAAATGTAGAAAATATGCATTTGTTTTTACACAATTGCTTTAAGTTGCTCTTGTATCTATATAAAACTGCTTTTACTGAGCTAAATTGAACAGAATCATTGTTTGCATATGTAGTAATCCCCATTGTTAAGTTTGTTCCAGAATTAAACTTTAAATGAATAAAACAAGCATATAATATTTCAACAACAGCAAGAATAAAATAATAATTTCGTTAAGTTAAATACATACGGCTGATCTCGCGAATAAAGTTTCCGAATGCTATAAGAAGAGTAGTCATTTTCACTGGACATTTATCCGTCACAATGCCGAAGGATTTTCCATACTAATCCTGGTTTTGTATAGAGGATAATCCCTTGTCCCTCTACCGCAAGACAACTCCAAAATCAATCTCGCAAATATACTATTTGCACAAGAGAGCGACAGAAGTAAATCATGAACAAAAACGAATAAATTAACTTGTTTGACAAACCGGACAGACGACGTTTTAACTGGCATAACTTCTATACAAGATGAAATTTGATTGGCTTACATGAGAGATTAAAGTGGTGTTTTACAAGTGGAAGAGTTAGTTCTAAAGGACTTTGCTCCTTATCTCAGATGTTCAATTGACTACAACAACTGATAATATATTAAATCTTTAGATAGTAAGATCATAAAAAGATCATAAAAAGATCATAAAAAGTATGAAGCGCAGTTCATGTATACTTAAAATTTGATTCTACAGTGGCTATTAAATTTTCTTTATCATCATAATTTTCTAAACCGCAAAACAGTCCCTACTTAGTACTTTTACGCGAATCTAAAATACGTTCTACGAGGAAACGAGTGAGTGGCCGTGAGAGAATGAGGATAGACGACGTCCCTGCGCGCCCGCGTCAATCGTTTCCATGGAGTTTTCGCATCATGGTAGACTGATTGTTTCTAATTCAAAAAAATTAATAAAAAGGTACACGACTTCAATCCGTGAACCCACTACTAACCGTTTTATGACGTAGTATAAGTTAATTCAGTAAACTATATATCTTAGCTTGTTATTGTCGAACGACACGGGTAAAAAACGCACTGCGCAAGCTTTACCGGTGTTTGATAAATCTTTAAAGTTAAGAAAGTTCGTGGAAAGTTAGTGCTTATATTTTCCTAACACATGGCAGTATCCCTTGTTCCCTAAAAATAAATGCCCGTGCTCCCTTGATCCCTAAAACCCCTTGGAGGGATTCAGTTGTTTTCTTTCCCTGTTCAAATAATACGAGAGAAAACTCGCATATCTTCAGTTAGTCTTTTGTTCAAAAGAAAAATCGGAACATGCACAGACGGCGAGAGCCAGCGAGAGCCAGCTGTAGGCAGGTAAAACTATAAAATCTAATTTCGTGAGGACGCCAACATTGCAAACACAGCTACGTACCATCAAATTAAAATGACTATATCACTAAAACCTAATGTGAAAAAAACAAACAATTAAAATGGCGACAAAATATAATTAAGTTTTCGTAATACGTATAATAATTGTCGAGAATAAACTCAACCTATATTCATGTCCAAAAACCGAAACGCAGGCAACATTACTGTTCAATTGTCGAGAGAAAATGTAATTTTACTGTCATTATATGTTGGGTGTTAATTTGATATTTTTGTGTTGATCGTAATTAAGATTTGAGATGACAAAATGACATAAGGGGTGGACCATTTAACTTTTGAGGGGGTGGGGGGGTGGATGATTTTGAAAAAACATTTCCTGCACGGCCCGAAGGGCCGAAAAAAAAAATCCTGCAAGCCAAAATTTCCACTGAATGCCACTGAAATCTTTGCTTTTCTATAAAATAAATTGCGTGCACATGCCAGCGGGCTAAAAAAAATTTCCTGCACGGATAAAATCATCCACCCCCCCCCCCCCTCAAAAGTCAAATGGTCCACCCCTAACAAAATGAAAACAAATTGAATTTTCTCGAAAGTGGCACATCTTTTTAATTTTGGGTCGAATTTCGAACTTTAATAAGGTGTTTTAGATGCATCGGTAAATAATAAGTCAAAGACCACAAGCAATAAATAAATGAATGGATAGAATCATGGATGAATAGATGTATATTTGAATTAATTAAATAAATATATAAAAAGATGAATGGTTAGAATATTGGATCGATGCATAGATAGATATGGATCGATGCATAAATAAATAAATAAATAAATAAATAAATAAATAAATAAATAAATAAATAAATAAATAAATAAATATATAAATAAATAAATAAATAAATAAATAAAATAAACAAAGATAAATGGTTAAAATTTTGGATGGAAACATAAATACATATACGTCTGGATAAATAAACTGATAAAATTGTCGATAGACGGATAAATATATATAGATTTGGATATGAGTAAATAAATTGATGAGTGGTTAGTTCTACTTTTCCCAGCAGAATTCAGAAACTCGCAAAAAAATTAGAAAAACGCGCGTGCTGTGTGCAGTTTTAAGAGGTTGTCAAAACACGAGAAAAGTGTTAAAGAAGCACGATGCGAAGCAAATTGGTCAACATGCAAACGCGCGTTCTGTGTGCTCTTATAAAGCACGCACCCAAACCAATCAAAATGTGTGATTTCTAAAAGCTTGTTTACACTAGCAATTTTGTATCGCGATTTCATAGTATTCTCGCAATCTGATTGGCTGGCTGTGTGAAAGAGCCAATCAGATTACGAGAATACTCTGAAGTCGCGCGACAAAATCGTCAGTGTAAACAGGGCTTAATAGTTATTTTACAACACATTTTCAAGCATTGCAAGGCAAGTTGCTGATAAAATTGAACGTTAAAATTGCAGCGCGTTACACTGGTGCACTTCGAGGTCAAGAATAATTACAAAAAAATATATGGAAACTAGCGAGTAAACTAGTATAGGCTGCGTCGATGTTTGATATAAACGATAGGTAATAGAATGAAATTTGTAACACCGTAAGGCTAAAGCTCGAAACGTCAGTCAAGTTAGGTTAACATTTTTTACGTTGTTACAAACTTCATTATAGTTTATCGTTTACAAAAATAAACAGATAATTAAACAAGCGTTGTCACTTTTCAAATACAGCTATAATACATAGGTTTTATACAGAAAAAACAAACGACATAAAATTGAAATAGAACTGAAAAAATTGAGGGTTTTGTTGTTATCGTCTGATACTGTTGTCGTGCTAGTGTCGCAGTCACCATATTGGTCATTATATCTTCTGCTATTGTTGTTTTTGCCACGCTATCGCCAATACTCCAGTTTCATGTTATCTAGCACCGCTATACTATTAGGCCTTTTATAATTAAGACATGTGTCCTATGTACCAAAATGTCCCACTTATTTCAGGGTATTGTTATTCATAAAACGCAATAATGGCAAAGAACAATGTTATGTCAAGTATTGTTTGGTAGGTGTTTTATGGAATGCAATCATTAGTTTGCTTTCTTTTATTTGAATCATATCTGACAAATACAAACTAAACAAACTAAATATTTTTCTACCGGTTTAGAGTTGTTTTCATTCGCCCGTAAAAACGTAAAAGGATAGCTGGCGTCTTTAATTCCGCTATTTAACAACGACAAAAATAACAATGCATTTTTATGCTAATATCCATGCTGCTTTCACTGCTCATTATCTTTATCCACGTGCCTTGGTAAGTAGGGCGTCCTCGTACATAGGACATATGTCTTATTTATAAAAGGCCTATTTGACAAAAGGTGCATTTGTACAGGCTAAGCCTCGATTTGTTGTAAAAAATATTCACAAATTCCAAACAAAGCACGGGAAAATGCTATCTCTTAACAAAAGAAATCATATTTGAATTTTCGCTGAGCCTATATAGGCCTATCTGTTGAATTTTCGCTGAGCCTATCTGTACAAAAATACGCCTTTTGTACAAACAGTACATCGGTGCTAGATAATACGAAACTGGAGTATTTATATTGTTGTTGATGTTGATGTTGATAGGTTTAGAAAATAAATAATAAAACAGGATCAGTTGCTTTAAGCTTCAAACGATAATAAAAACTACACATCCTCTTCGTCGGACATCCGCTGACCCATGGTCGGGCTCTGATTCCCACACGGCGCACCGATGGAGAAGACTTCGGCAGAAAGTTCCTTGATAAGCGCACTGCTATCAGTGTCAGGAAAGTCTATGGTGTTTAACTCGGAATTGAGCGATGAAAGGGAATGATTAGGAAAACTCGTGTCCATCATGTACGGATCAATATCTTTGAAATCCAGAGGGTCACCGGACGCCTGCGGTGCATTGTGGGTTGGATAACCTCCCGAATTGTACGGGTTGTTTAGAGATGAGCCCTCAGTCTGTGTGTTGAGTGGGTTTTCGCTTGGGATTGTCTTTTTCGTGGTGGTTTTCTCTTCGCTGTCGCTTTCCTCCGACGATGATGATGACGACGACGAAGAGGACGAAGATGACGAATCATCATCATCAGAATCCGAATCTTCATCCGAGTCACTTTCGGCTTCACTCGAGGAGCCTTCGGTAGATGTTCGGCGCTTTTTCGTTGGTGTTTCGTCTTCGGGCTGTTCTTCCTCTTGAGGCACTTTCTCTTCGTCCTCCTCCGCCTCGGGTTTCTCCTCCTCCTCCTCGTCTTGTTCATCCTCTACGTCGTTTACTGCTTCTGCTGCAGTAGGGCCTGAAGCTTCAGAGCCTGCATCAGAAAGAGCAACACTTCGCTTTCTCTTTCTTGGTCGTACGATTTCCTCTTCCTCGTCTTGTTCTTCTGGCTCGGGCTGCTCGTCGTCCGCCATTTTGACGTCACCGTTAACGATAACACCGTTTTCCAGTGGCTTTTCCTGAAAAACATTAAAAAACCGTGTTTTGTTTCATTAAATGATTCAATATTCGTAATGAATTGGGGTTGCAGCACGCAGTTTCAACATCAGCATAGATAGCGTAGAGTGCAGACACTATGTCTGTGAAATATCACCAAAGTTATTTGTTGCTAACTAGTTGTTAGTAACTATTTGCCACTATCACTCAACAAGAACATTGTACAAACAATAGATATTAACAATAAAACGTATTTTCAAGTAATGAAATTATTAAATTCATTGTCCATGGTCCAAGTCTCTTGTGTATTTAGTGTCTCCAGTATACGTATTTCTATTAACAATGTTCTTGTTGAGTGATAGTGACAAATAGTAACTAACTAAGACCTCGTCTACACGAATCCGATCCGGCTGAAACCGCATAGAAATATTTGCGTCCACACGAATCCTTGTATCCGGAGGATTCAAGTAAAAGTATGCGGTTTCGGTGACCGGATTCAATGGATTCGTGTGAACGATAGGCCGATTCGCATCAAAAAGTATGCGGTTTCAAAAGTATCCGGATCTGTGTAAACGGGGTCTAACTAGTTAGCAACAAATAACTTTGGTGATATTTCACGGACATAGTGTCTGCACTCTATAGTACTAAAAGTAGCGTCAAACTCGTCTTGTGTTTTGAAAACCATTTAATCGCAGTAAAAACATCTCGCGTTTCTTCTCTCACACTCACACTCACTCGTCTCCATAAAACGTACAACGAACGAATAACAACAAAACTGTCCCTAAGGGACATTATTTTCATTGCATATACAAAAAGATTAGATAATTCGTCTATGATGGCAAGATAGAGCGCAAACACTTGATCCGTGAAATGGAATCATTGTTACTAACACATAGTTTTTATTTAGTGACTATCACTCAACCAGAACAGTCTAAGACCCCGTCTACACGGATCCGGATACTTTTGAAACCGCATACTTTTTGATGCGAATCGGCCTATCGTCCACACGAATCCAGTGAATCCGGTCACCGAAACCGCATACTTTTGAATTGGAAACGATCAACAGGATTCGTGTGGACGCAAATATTTCTATGCGGTTTCAGCCGGATCGGATCGTGTGGACGAGGCCTAAGAAAAGGAAAATTTTATACAAAGGAGACAATACTTAATACAATACAAAACACACGCATTTGTTTGTATTCGTGTTTTTCAACCGTTTTTACACTTATGTACTGTAACCCTTATGATGGGCTGTTAGGCCCGAAAGCTTGGAAAATAAAAAACATTTTGGTTGAAGAAAGGTTATCACTATGAAAATAAAGATCGTTTTTTAGAGAGCAGTTCAAAACGCGTGTCACCTCGCGAAGTGCTAAGTAAGGGAGGGAGGGAGAGAGCGAAAAAGGATGGGAGAAGAGAGCCAGAAAAAGAGGAAAAGAGAAAGAAAGTAAGGAACAAAGAAAGAGAGAAAGGAGGAAGGAAATGAGGTAAAGAATAACATAAATCAAAACAAATCAACATTCAAAACAAGGGAATAAATGGGAGAAAGAGAAAATATCATATTTCAAGTGAACTTACGTCATTTTCCACTTGGTCGTTCACGACATCAACGTCTCTATCAGCGATACTAGGACGATTCCTATGTCCTATCCCATCAATACCGTTCAGTAACTTCTCGTTCTCATCAATCAGGGCGAGATTGGTATGTACTAACGGTGTCCACCGTAGACAGTCCTCGTCCAGGATGGTACGGTTCTGTTTGTTGACTTTTTCCATGTGTTTATCAATCAAAACTCGGTTTATACAGATTACAAATCTAGAGAATAATGAAGGGATAAATAGGAAAATTAATAAGTAGTGTTTACAACATGAGCGGCCGTGTTGTATCGCCGATACAACACGGACGAGAATGTTGTAAACTACTTAAAAAATGTCTAGGTAAGCTCTTTCATATTTGACCAAAATTTTCAAGATTAAAACAAATTTTGCCGTAAAATTACCAGTTAAAACTTATGCAAATCAGGATATACAACACTAGTGTTGTATCAGATTTACAACACTCGTCATGGTCATGGTTTCTTTTGAAAATGTCTCATTAATTATTCATGAATTTTCTAAGAGATAATAAATAGTTATCAGTGATAAAATATTTACACTAACAATTTTGTTGCGCGATTTTATCACAGCTTTGTCGCTACTACTTTGAACATGCTCGAAATTCAAAAATAGTGTCTTTGTCGCAATCGTTGTCGCAATATAACCATCTTTAAGTATGTCGTCGTCATCATTATCATCTCAATCTCAACCACCAGCAACATTATCATCACCATCTTTATCACCATCCTTATTGCCATCAACTTCATCGACATCATCATCATCTCTGTGATATTTAGCATCACCATCACCACTATCGTCAACATCACCGTCATTATTACCACCATAATCATTACTTCATCATCAACTTCACCGCCATCATTATCATCATCATTACCATTATTACAATGAAGGCCTTATCGAAAGCAGCTTTTTGGTTATGGCTTCACTTCTCCCGCCGAATGCCTAGTCACCATTAGCATCATAAAATGTCTCCCTGTAACTTACTTTCCATCTGTTTTCTGTACCATGTTGAGTAGCTGTAAAGTGGCTGCTATGTCATGAGGATCCATACCAGTAGATTGACTGATGCCTACAACAGTAATGAGGTTTATAAAATAACTATTTGAAATCACGTATTTTGATTGGTTGAGGCGCGTGCTTTATGATAGCACACAGCACGCGCGTTTGCATGTTGATCAATTTGTACTTGATAAAAGAAATCGAACACTTACTTTCTGTATGCAGTTATAAAGCACTTGGGGATTGTCAGAACACTCGAGAAGTGCCTCTCTTACAGTGCGACTACTGAAACCGGGGCCACCAAAACATGATTATCCAATCACGATCGAGAATATGAACAATAGAATCTCTACAAATGTTTGACTTTTTTGCTTAAAAATGCTAATAATTTTCATTATTTGTGAACGGAATAGATAAAGATTGAATAAGAAACATCTTGGCCTGTGAGAACCCTCTATACGTTTTTTGTTTGATCTCAAAAACTATTTATTTTGACATTTGTTTGGGTGGCCCCGGTTTCAGTAGTCGCACTGTAACACTCTAGTGTTCTGACAGCCCCGCGTGCTTTACAACTGCACACAGCACGCGCGCGCGTTTTCTATTTCTTCAATACACAGTACCATCAAACAATAATCAGGGTTCGTGCTGATGTCAGTAAACAAAATCTAAGGAGTTTTCAAGGAGTTTTCAAGGATCAAAGAGAACTTTTTAAGCACTTTTTGCGATAACTTTGATATACGAAAATTTACGAATTTACGAAAATGATGTACAATACGATGATTTTTACTAACTTTAATTTGCAATACTGGAATTTTTAACCTACTCTAGCTAGAATTAAGGAGTTTTTAAGGAGTTTTTGCTGATTTTCTAAAATTCAAGGGCTTTTCAAGTGCCCTTAAAGACGTAAATCAAATCTAAGGAGTTTTCAAGGAGTTTAAGGAGTAGCACGAACCCTGAATAATACAAACAAACAAATAGACATTTGCACAAAGCAGCTTATCTTATACACATATTTCAAAAATGGTTGTCGCAGCCGAAGCTACAGTCCACATCTAAAGCCTGCAAAGGATGTCGGTTACATGGACTTAATTTGTGATTCATTGCACGTTTTTAAAGAAATATTTATATTTATATCTACCACAACAACTTGTTATGGTCATATAACACAAACACTTACTACCAAAATATGCTATGAATAAATCGATAATAGGAGAAGAAATACCGACATCCTTTGCAGGCTTCCGAGTGTGGACTGTGGCTTTGTTTGCGACAACGATTTTTGATATAGGTGTATAAATGCCGAGTAAGCCTCACTTTGGCTTTATATAACAAAAGTTCCATGACCATTAGAGAGATAGAGACCCACTATGCCCTTTGGTCTTCGTATGCACTATTCAGTATTCAACGTTTTTTGAATTAGCTGTATAACAACCTAAATGTAACTCTAATAGTGACACGGTTTTCTTTGTTATTGTACATGTATTATAACAGTACGCTTTGATTGTATTTCATGGATATACATGTAGTGCTAGTGCTCTAGGTGTACAATAACATACCTCTAATAGTAACACGGTTCTCTTTGTTATTATACATGTATTCCAACAGTACGCTTTGATTGTATTTCAGGATATACATGTAGTGCTAGTGCTCTAGGTGGATAATAACATACCTCTAATAGTAACACGGTTCTCTTTGTTATTATACATGTATTCCAACAGTACGCTTTGATTGTATTTCATGGATATACATGTAGTGCTAGTGCTCTAGGTGTACAATAACATACCTCTAATAGTAACACGGTTCTCTTTGTTATTATACATGTATTCCAACAGTACGCTTTGATTGTATTTCAGGATATACATGTAGTGCTAGTGCTCTAGGTAGATAATAACATACCTCTAATAGTAACACGGTTCTCTTTGTTATTATACATGTATTCCAACAGTACGCTTTGATTGTATTTCAGGATATACATGTAGTGCTAGTGCTCTAGGTGTACAATAACATACCTCTAATAGTAACACGGTTCTCTTTGTTATTATACATGTATTCCAACAGTACGCTTTGATTGTATTTCAGGATATACATGTAGTGCTAGTGCTCTAGGTGTATAATAACATACCTCTAATAGTAACACGGTTCTCTTTGTTATTATACATGTATTCCAACAGTACGCTTTTCCAATAGCTCCTATAGCTTATCAATCCAAGGTCTGACAAAGGCTTCTCAGGGGACCCTGGTTGGCTTTCTTTCCTCGATAACAGGTAACCTACAGCAATACATAAAAATTATTAGTAAAATACATATATCTTATTAGACAGTTTTATGTGTAATATGGCTGGATATTTTACGAGTGAAACGCTGTATTTTGACGAGCCTCCGGGCGAGTCAAAATGCAAGTCAACGAGTAAAATATTCAGCCATATTACACATTAAACTGTTTAATAAGTTATTTATTATCCAATCAAAAGGTTTTTGTTCTTTTATAATGCAAAATGTTGTTTTACTTGAGCGCCAGATAGACGAGTAAAAATATCGCTGGATATTTTTACTCGATCCAGTCCTACTCCTGCGATATTTTTACTCGTCTATGACTAGTTGGATAATAAAGGGAATTATAGACAGTTGCGCGTGCTGATACTGATAGACCAATTTATGTTTCCACCCGATTTAAATATTTTGTGAATACGATTCCCACAATCTTATGCATTTATATATATGCATTGCATATCCCGAGGAACATATTTGGAACAAAAGTTTTTATCTCCAGTGGTTTTGAATTGGGTGGAAACGTGGCTTTCATTGGGTGGAAACGCGTTAGCCGTTTTGATCTATTGGTTCAAGAACTTCCGACTATTTATCAATAAAAATTCAATGTAGGGGTAGTGAGTGTGGGTCTGAATCTCCCCAATTAGTAGGACACTTGTGTCTAACCAGAAGATTCTTAGCAGAGTTGTGTTCTAAAATATTTAATGTAGAGGTAGTGTGTGTGAGTGTGGGTCTCCCCAATAAGTAGGACACTTGCTGCCTAAATAGATTGACTTGAGGTGTTTTAGTGGTTTACGCGTTTTTTAAAAAAAGAAACAATTTAAAGCCGAGTTCTTACTGAAGTCAATGAGGAGTCGCCCATATCCCTGTCGTTGGTAGGGCGGTAGGGTCATGATACAAGAGACGTTGTACTTTTGTTGGCAAGATTTTTCCTGTCAAATGAAAGTCAAATAAAAACATTTTATTATAGTGGTATATTGTACCATTGTTATCATTATTTTAATGTCTGGAGTTATCAATAATACTAATATAAACATCACCGTCGTCAGGATAATCATCATTACAATCATCATCCCTATTACCATCATCATCATCATCACCATCATCATCATCACCATCATTACCATCATCATCATCACTACCACCACCATCATTGTATTTATAGTTACCACCACCACCATCATCATCATCATCATATTTACAATTATCTTCATCATCATCATAAGCATCATCATA
Organism: Metridium senile; assembly: GCA_949775045.1. NCBI lineage: Eukaryota > Metazoa > Cnidaria > Anthozoa > Actiniaria > Metridiidae > Metridium > Metridium senile. The sequence goes on from OX459110.1 coordinate 3,174,122, forward strand.
ATCATCGGGCACTGGTGCCCAACTATAAGTTATGAGACGTTAATAAAGTTTCTTATAATATTATTATATCATTATTTTTACCAGCAAAAACTATGGTCGATAATAAAATATTATATCCTCACCTTGGAGAAGTATCCCACAAGATGGCAGCCTTTCTTATCGTTTTTAGTAAGTACATAGAACAAGAACGGTTCAACATCGTAATACAGTGTCTTGTGATCCAGAAACAGCTTTGCTAATAAACACAAATTTTGACAGTAGATCTGAAAAAGATTATTGAAAGAGGATTAGACTTTACAGACATGTTTGTTTTTACTTTACAGACTCAAGTTAACTTTAGAATTGATTGGTGATAGGCGACCTCCACAACCATTTAGTCGACTATCCTGTGAATTGATGAGTACATGTTGATGATTAGTGAATTAATCAAACGATCAATCAATCAATCAAATAATCAATCAATTAATCGAACGATCAATCAATTATTTAACCAACCAATTAATCAGGCCATCAATTAATTAATCAAACGATCAATCAATCAATCAAATAATCAATCAATTAATCGAACGATCAATCAATTATTTAACCAACCAATTAATCAGGCCATCAATTAATTAATCAAACGATCAATGAATCAATCAAATAATCAATCAATTAATCGAACGATCAATGAATCAATCAAATCACCAATCAATTAATCAAATGATCAATCAAAAGATCAATGAATGGGCAATCTTAATTGTGCTTGATATTTTTTTGGCATGCACTTACATGTTACACGATATTTTTTATAACTCCCTCGACATTTATTTTGCTGTATTTGGGTATTTTTTGGGACTTCTTATCAAATATCAAATGGTCTTTATTATAAATGAATTCTTATTAGTCATCCTATTCCACACCTTATTTACTGCCCCGTCGACTTCAAACACTGATATATCGTCATCACGGAAGATTTCATTGGCTGGAGGGTGATACCAACCACACTTTGTCTAGAGATGAAATAAATAAATGAATATATTTTAAAACCATCACTCCCCGTTGGGGCTCTTCGGTGAGGTTCACTCACACTCACTACCACTACATTCTATATATTTACAACACACAACTCTGATCACATGTTGATTTTTGTGGAGGGAGGAAAACAGAGAATGAAAGAATGAGAGTGAGAGATGAAATAAAGTGAGAGATCAATAAATAAGGGAATGAATGGTTGGATAAATGATTTATTAAATTTATTGGATTTATTGAATTTATGAAAGAATAACTTTTATGAATTAACGAACAAATGAATGCGTAAATACATGAATAAATGAATGGATGGATGGATGGATAAATGAATCTACAATGTATGAATGAATGGATGGATGGATGAATAAATGAATCTACAATGTATGAATGAATGGGTGGATGGATGAATGAATGAATAATCAAATGAATGAATGGGTGGCTGGATGGATGGATGGATAAATGAATCTACAATGTATGAATGAATGGGTGGATGGATGGATAATTGAATCTACAATGTATGAATAAATGAATGGATGGATGGATGGATGGATAAATGAATCTACAATGTATGAATGAATGGGTGGATGGATGGATAATTGAATCTACAATGTATGAATGAATGGGTGGATGGATGGATAAATGAATCTACAATGTATGAATGAATGGATGGATGGATGGATGGATGGATGGATGGATGGATAAATGAATCTACAATGTATGTATGAATGAATGCATGGATGGATGGATGGATAAATGAATCACCGGCTGGATGGATAAATGAATCTACAATGTATGAATGAATGGATGGTTGGATGAATGGATGGATGGATGGATGGATGGATAAATGAATCTACAATGTATGTATGAATGGATGCATGGATGGATGGATGGATGGATAAATGAATCACCGGCTGGATGGATAAATGAATCTACAATGTATGAATGAATGGATGGATGGATGGATGGATGGATAAATGAATCTACAATGTATGTATGAATGAATGCATGGATGGATGGATGGATAAATGAATCCCCGGCTGGATGGATAAATGAATCTACAATGTATGAATGAATGGATGGTTGGATGAATGGATGGATGGATGGATGGATGGATAAATGAATCTACAATGTATGTATGAATGGATGCATGGATGGATGGATGGATGGATAAATGAATCACCGGCTGGATGGATAAATGAATCTACAATGTATGAATGAATGGATGGATGGATGGATGGATGGATAAATGAATCTACAATGTATGTATGAATGAATGCATGGATGGATGGATGGATAAATGAATCACCGGCTGGATGGATAAATGAATCTACAATGTATGAATGAATGGATGGATGGATAATTGAATCTACAATGTATGAATGAATGGATGGATGGATAAATGAATCTACAATGTATGTATGAATGGGTGGATGGATGGATAAATGAATAAACAAATGAATGAAAGAACGAATTAATACATGGATTAATAGATGTACAATGAAGGTATGCTTGAACGGATGAATGAATGAATGATAGTGTAAATCGATGAATGAATGAATGAATGATTGAATTAATTAATTGATTATTGAATAAATAAATGAAGGAATAAATGAAAGAATAATAATGCATTAAGACAAGACGTTTTTCGTGTTGAAGCTGTGAGCGCCAAAAACTAATTTCTTGAAGAACTGCTGTTGTACAAGGCTAAAATCTATTTATTCAGAAAGTTTAACTTGTTTTTAAGTGGAAAAGACTGATGAAAGTGAAGCCAAATTGTTAACCCAATTTTGAAAATGAGGTTTAGGCCTTTATTTGCTTATTTCCTATACCTTTTCTTTAAAAAATGCCTGAAAAAGCTGCATTCTAACACAAATTCAACAAAACATCTTTGTACAATTGAAAATACCGCTTTAAACAGGCATGTTATCTTAGTACATTAGTTTCTAACTGTTTAAAAAGGTTTTTGAGTGTTAACCCAAAACGAAAATTGAGATTAAAACTCATGCAAAAGTCTAGTTTTTGGCGCTTTTTGCCAATATTGCTTGTCATTGAAAACAATATCCTCTTAATTAACGTACCATGTGTCTGTGAACTATACTTGCACTCTTCATGTATTTTAGACAGAATTCACACAGGAATAATTTGGTTAGCCTGTTGAAATATTTGAATATTTGAACATGAATAACTGTGGGTACATCAATTTACAGTACTCAGTCATTTTTGCATGGATGCATACAATACATTTATATAAATAAATAAAAATCAATCAATCAATCAATAATTAAATAAATAAGTAAACACATTTTGAATAAATATACAAATATACAAACAAACAAATGAACCGATCAATAAATAGACAAATGAATAAATAAATGAATGAATAAATGAGAAAATAGCTACAAAATAAAAGAAACAAGCAAATAAATAAATATATGAATAAATAAATGAATAAGTAAATGAATAGTTAGATGAATAAATAATTAAAAACAAAAATAGATATTAAATAAATAAAACAAACACATAAATAAAAAATATATATTTAGATTAATAAATAGATAGATAAATAAATAAAAAGATAGATAAATAATTAAATAGACAAATAAATAAATAAATAAACAAATAAATAGATACCGGTATTAAAAATAAATAAATAAATAAAACAAATGAATAAATATATGAATAAATAGATAAATAAATAAATAGATAAATAAATAGATAGATAGATAAATTAATAGATAAATAGATAAAAAAACTTAATAAATAACTAAATACATAAATAAATAAATAAATAAATACATAAATATTAAATAAATAGATAAATAAATTAATATATAAATTAATAAATAAATACATAGATAAATTAATAGATAAATAGATAAAAAAACTAAATAAATAAATACATAAATAAATAATTAAATCAATCAACAAATAAATAAATAAACATATGAATAAATAAATAAATAAATATGCAAATAAATAAGCAAATAAATCACTGAATCCATGGCACCATACCTGGCATATTCCTGTGGATATGGTGAAGAATACCAAGTAGTGATCTCATAACGACCAAACTGTATCTTAGCAGGTGACCGTGAGTTAGGGGAAGGTGTTAGTATAGGGTTCATGTTCATGCTAGAGGTGGCTTGGTCTTGAGCATTTTTGAACAATGCAAGGTCAGCTTCTGTAACACCTATGCCAATAATAATTTTAGATAATTAAATAAATAATTTAGTATAATGTTTTATAGTGCCTAAATTATTGGATATTCTAAAGCACTTTACAATTGTAAAAAAATGATAATTATATATATATAATAAATAGTAAAATTTTTATGGAATAATAGATTAACAAAAATGTCTGATATAAATAATAATTTAAAGAAAATGTTTTGTTTTTAAAATCACCTGTTGTCTTTTCTAAATATTTCGCACCCCCATTCCCCCCCCCCCCCCCCCCCCTTTCCTGGTTGGTAGAAAAAGATCATACTTCCCCCTATATTTGCCTAGTGTATTACTAAAGCTGCATACAATTAGTAACAACCCCCCTATATACATGTAGCTTCCAGAAAAATAACATGACCCCCCCCCTCAATATTGCCAGCCCTCTCCCCCTCCCATACACTAATAAATGAAAGCCCCATAAAGTGCATTTGAACATATCTCAGCTCAACTCAACCATATAATAATATAATATAATATAATATAATATAATATAATATAATATAATATAATATAATATAATATAATATAATATAATATAATATAATATAATATAATATAATATAATATAATATAATATAATATAATATAATATAATATAATATAATATAATATAATATAATATAATATAATATAATATAATATAATATAACATAAAATAATATAATATTTTCCACAACAGCAAACTTGTGGTTATTCTTCTGCCATCACTCACACTCACTACCTCTACATTAAATATTTTTCATGCATCATTCCTCACATGTTGATTTTTTTTACTCACCAGGGGGGAGATGGGAGTGTTTCCGTGGAGATGGTGTAGTAGGATGAGAAGAATGATGATGATGATGATGACGATGATGTTTATCCTTATGTTTATGTTTCTCCTTAACCTTCTCTCTTTCTTTGTGCTCGTTAGATGGTCGACCTGGTCTTTTCTTCACAACTTCTTCAGTTACAGGGCTGGGGGGAGGGCTGGGGGCTGCTTTTGGTGTCTCCAGAAGACTTTCTGCTTTTTCTTTTTCAATCTTTTTGGTTTCAGCAGCAATAGGGCATGCACCAACACTAATTGGGATATACAATATGAATGGGTTGAAATGAGAACTGTTTGCATAATACCTTCTTGACTGACTGACTGGTAAGTACTAAGAATGATTGACAGATTGGTGACTGATTGATGACTGTAAGATTAGAGTCGACTGACTGACTGAATGATTGACTGACTGACTGAATGATTGACTGACTGACAGAATGATTGACTGACTGACAGTATGATTGACTGACTGAATGAATGATTGACTGACAGTATGATTGACTGACTGACTGATTGACAGAATGATTTCAAGACTGGCTCACTAACTGGCACACTAACTCACAGCATGTCTAACTCTCAGAAAGATTTCTTATCCATATGCACCAGTACTGCACGTGTTTGTGCTAGACTAACAAACTGACTGACAAAATGGCTCAATCACTTACTAAATGATTCAAAGTCTGATTGAAAGACATCATGAATTATTACATACTTTATCTGTATCTCAACTTCCAAAAGTACTACATGTATGTATTATTACTATTTAAATATATCTAATAGCTATCTAACTTACTGCAATCTATTACTGGCTATTCTAGTGTACTTGAATTGCTGTCTGGTCTGCCTGCCTTCCCTGTTGACACATAATTATAAATTAACAGTGCCAAATTAAAGCCGATGCACACTAGGGGACAAGTCGCTGCAGCACGACATGGAAACAAATTTTTTATGACATCGCAAAATGTATCGTTGACAATTTCCCTCATGTCCACATCAAGTTTTTTTGTGGAAATGGTGGTCCCTTTTAATAACGTGACACATCACACTTGTAAATGCAAACTGGTTTGAATTCATGTGTAAGGTGGCAAAAACATTGAGCTGCAGTGGAGTGTTTTCGAAGCAATGAGAACGAGAGCGAAGCAGCAACTTGTGACCTCTATGTGTATTGGCCTTTCAAGTAGACTACAATACAGTCCCTTCTCATGCCTCACTCCACTCTCATATATATCACATCTTTCCACATTCTCTCTGCAACAAAACTTCACTCGTTTACAGAGTTTTGCACATAAGAGTAAGGTCCGTTTTGTAGTCTAAAATTACAACAAAAGAACATAATTGAAAACATAATGTCTGGGGCCGGTTGTACGAAGGGTGGATAAAGTTATCCGCGGATAAAAGTTATCCACTGCATAGGTTTTTTATAGATTTTATCCACTGGATAAGGATTTATTTGGTGGATAGCGCTATTCAGGCTTCGTACAACTGGCCCCTGAGCTGTAAATTGTGTAGTGTGTACCTTCGGTGTGTTGCAAATCGTCCAGTAACATGACCAGTACTGTCACAACCAGGTGTGGGACAAAGTCTTCAAATATGAAAAAAATTAAAAGAGATTAATGCATGGGGACAAGGAGATATGGAAATATCTTTGAGTGTTCAACTTGACTAAGCATGTGTGGCAAAACTTTCAAGGCAGTAAATTTGCCATAATTGTAAACATCTTTTAGGAATTTCAGACTATAATGTTTGAACCCGATTTATAAGAAATTTCCTTGAATTGCTGGCATCACCTTTGCTATATTGTGAAGCTACATGTACCATTACTGTGTGACTCGCCGTACTGTAGTCACTTACAAAAACTTTTGATGAATTTTTGACATTATTTTGACATTTGTTTCATCTGAATGGACCAATAAATTACAGACATCAAAGTTTCTAAAGTCTCTGCCTGTCGATATAAACATGTACCTGATTGGTCCATTGAGATGAAATAATGTCAAAATAATGTCAAATATTCATCAAAAGTTTTTGTAAGTGACTATGGTACGGCGAGTCGCGTGCAGTAATATACACTTTTGTATTTTTGTCATCCTCGGGAACCCAGGGGTATTCTTCTGTCACTCGTTTCTCGCTTCCACAACATATACCCCTGGGAACGTAGTCTGTTGGAGCTTGTTCCGGAAGTCAAAATTCAAACTTATTTAACAACTTTCTTTGAATGGTTATCTTGATTTTCATTGGTCAACCTAATAAGGTCGACCAATCAGGAAAGAGCTGAATTTTGACTTCCCGAACAAGCTCCAACAGACTACGTTCCCAGGGGTATATGTTGTGGAAGCGAGAAACGAGCGACAGAAGAATACCCCTGGGTTCTCGAGGATGTATTTTTGTTTACATTTGAGAAAAAAAGAGATGAAAGTCGTCTACTGCTGCATAGTCCATACGAATTTGTTATAATTATTTGTGTTCTGGATAATTCTATGTTTTGTCGCGCCGGCAGGATCATTGACCCCTGTGTTCATTGTATCTTACCCAGCACTGGCCGGGGTAGACTGGTGTTCAGGTGACTGTGGCTGTATTTTTCTTCTAGGTGGAGTTACTATCGGCGTGTCAACGTGGCCTTTCTTCTTACGGCCTGGTGTCTTGGTTTTACACAGAAAGCACACCCAGCTTCCTATATAAACAGAATAGTCTTAGACTTAAATATGACGACATGTATTATAAGATCTACCTTCATTACTGTCTACTCATCACCTGAAGAAGACTAGCAGTAGCAGTCAAAATGTTGCGGTTTTAAAACATGCTATTCATCTTAATGCACAATGAATAGTCTTTATAATTTAAATTATAGTCTTACTCTTGGTCGGCACCTTATTTTATATGTGGGATATTTGGGACTCCAAGCTTTCAAATAAATTAGACATTGGGTACAACTGCAATAACTTATTAAAGTTTTGTTATATAAATATATGTTTAAATTGTAAAAAGCTATTCCATAATTATGACAAAACCAGCCTGAGGGCAACAAGCGCCTCAGTACAAGATTAGTTTTCCTGTAAATTTTCACTGGAATTACAATTTGGCAGTTCATAATTATTTTTGCCTGCCAAACCTATGCAGAGCCTTGTGATACTCAAGTTTCATGTTACCTAGCAACGCTGTTCTATTTGGCAAAAGGTGCATTTGGACAGGCTAAGAATATTAAAATTGTCACAAATTCCAAGCAAAGCATGAAATCTTGAATGTTACTGCTTAACAATTATAGAAAACACATTTGAATATACTCTGAATTGAGGCTATCCCTGTGCAGATTTACAGTCAACTCGCCTATAAATAAAAGTATTGGTAGTTGAATTTATCTAAAAAAGTTAATATCATTCAACAGCAAAAGTTTTTCTATCGGCCGATAACCGTGATATAAGCGAATGCACCTTTTGTCAAATAGTACAGCGGTCACTAGATAACATGAAGTTGGTATATTATGTTCACTACCACTCAACAATTCTTTAATTTGGGAGATACATGTATGCCAAAAGCTTTCTTATTCTTACCATTTGGCATATCATCCATAGGTGGATCTAGACACTCCATGTGAAAACCTTTATCACAAGCATCACAAAACAGCAGATTGTCCTGAGAAACAACGGGTTACCATAGTTTTACAAAAACAAGCTTTGATAGATATGAAATGATTGTCTTGTTGTGAATACAGAGTAAAGTCTATGGCATTGTGTGTAAAGCGGACCTCACAGAAGAGCCCTGATAGGGAGTGATGGTTGTAAATACTGAGTGTAGTGGTAGTGTGTGTGGAGTGAACCTCACAGAAGAGCCCTGATGGGGAGTGATGGTTGTAAATACTGAGTGTAGTGGTAGTGTGTGTGGAGTGAACCTCACAGAAGAGCCCTGATGGGGAGTGATGGTTGTAAATACTGAGTGTAGTGGTAGTGTGTGTGGAGTGAACCTCACAGAAGAGCCCTGATGTGGAGTGATGGTTGTAAATACTGAGTGTAGTGGTAGTGTGTGTGGAGTGAACCTCACAGAAGAGCCCTGATGGGGAGTGATGGTTGTAAATACTGAGTGTAGTGGTAGTGTGTGTGGAGTGAACCTCACAGAAGAGCCCCGATGGGGAGTGATGGTTGTGAATATTGAGTGTAGTGGTAGTGTGTCGAGTGAACCTCACAGAAGAGCCCTAATGGGGAGTCATGGTTGTAAATACTGAGTGTAGTGGTAGTGTGTGTGGTGTGAACCTCACAGAAGAGCCCCGATAGGGAGTGATGGTTGTAAATACTGAGTGTAGTGGTAGTGTGTGTGGAGTGAACCTCACAGAAGAGCCCCGATAGGGAGTCATGGTTTCAAGTAAATACTGAGTGTAGTGGTAGTGTGTGTGGTGTGAACCTCACAGAAGAGCCCTGATGGGGAGTCATGGTTGTAAATACTGAGTGTAGTGGTAGTGTGTGGAGTGAACCTCACAAAAGAGCCTGTATATAGTGATTGTTGGATTTCAAAGGTACTGAAATATACTTACAGCTTCCCCGGCTTCTTTACACATGGAACATGTCTTACATTCAATACACTGCCAGATTTCTGCCCTCACTCGTGCAGTTAGCTCAGGAGAGTACTTGAGACAAGTTGGGTGACCTTAAGTACATCAAATAGACATTAATTGGTTGGAATTTTAAATATTACAGTTTTATCAATCTTTTATTCATTTATTCACTCATTTATCCATTCATTCATCCTTTCATTCCATAACTATGTATTAATTAATTTATAATATACAGTACAAAATTACTCGATTCTAAATTGTTTGATTGTAAATTGGACTCTGCAGGGTACCATCAATTAGTTAATTATTATAAATAAAAAATCACACAATCTTCTCATACACTTACAGTTATCTGTAGTAATTAATATATACTCTTAGTTGATGTTTTGAAAGTTATCAAATTGGACTCGCCTGAAGGCTCGTGCAATTTTGCAAACTTTCAAAACATCACTTGTAACTATTAATTACAAATTGTACCCAAGATTGTGCGATTTCCTATACTAATTCATCCATTCACTTATATTCAACCATTTATTGAACATCATCCATTTAAAAGCTCATTTATTCATTCATTTATTTAGTTACCCACTTATATATGCATTCATTTACAAGTCAACGAATTCATTCATTTAATTCAACCACTTATCATCGTTCTCTGCTCTGTACATAAATGTCAATTTTGTCATCAATATTTACTTGTTAAAGAATCTAATTGAAACTTTATTATTTGTGTTTTACTGGGAATTCCAAACACTAGAATTTAACTGTCAATAAATTTAAAGCACCTGGCTGTGTTTGAAAAACTGACGAAACACCCATACCGTACAAGTTTGTGTTTCAAACAATCAGAAACAATACATTGAAAGCCCTTGGCCATGTTTGAAAACCTGACGAAACACAAATACCGTACAAGTTTGTGTTTCAAACACTCGAAAACAATAAATTTAAAGTACCTAGCCATGGTGACAAAACAACCATACAACTGTAAACAACTGTACAAGTTTCAAATTATACACTTATTTCAAACATCATTGTCGCAAACAAAGTCACAGTCCACACTCTAAAGTCTGCAAAGGATGTTTGTATTTCTTCACTTGTTAGTGATTTATTCATAGCATATTTTGGTAGTACATGTAAAACTTGTGTTAACTATATGACCAAAACAAGATGTTGTTGTGGTAGATATACATTGTAAATACAAATATTTCTTTAAAAAACGTGCAAAAAATCACAAATAAGTCCATGTTTACAAGTAAACCAACATCCTTTGCAGACTTTAGAGTGTGGACTGTACAGTAGCTGCAGCTGCGACAACGATTTTAGAAACAGGTGTATTATATTACTTACCGCTATTCCCACAGTCAGAGCATGATATCAATTCTTCTTCTTCTCCTCTCTTGTTTTTCTCAGCTGTACCAAGACAAAATCCACAGATTGGACTAGGGGTGGCTTTCTTCTTTTGCTGATAACACAAATGACAACACAATAAATATAAAATAAATAAATTATAAAGATTATTCATCATGGAAATGATAAAACACCTATTTCAAAAATCATTGTCGCCGCCAAAGCTATATAGTCCACACTCTGAAGCCTGCAAAGGATTTTGGTAATGTGAACTGAATGTGTGATTTATAATGCGCTTTTGAAACAAATATTTGTGTCATCATCTATCACTGCAAAACTTGTTATGTTCATGAATATACCAGAAACACTTACAACCAAAATATGCTATGAATAAATCAATTACAAGAGTAGAAATACGAACATCCTTTGCAGACTTCAGAGTGTGGACTGTAGCTTTAATTGCAACTACAATTTTTGAAATAGGAGTAAACAGTATGCTATTCATTATTTTATGATTGTCTATGGTTTTGAACCACAACGTTTTGACAAGTGAGCACTACTGCTAGTATTCATCAGGCGATGAGTATAGACAATAAATATGTTGAACCAAGGGCGCCAAAACGAAAAGTTCAGTGCATTGTGAAATGTTTGGACCTAGGAATATAAATTAAGTTTCACTTATCTCAAATATTGTCCAGAAAATGTGTAATTGTCCGCTTTTAATCACGATAATGTGCTGTATTCCACCACACCGACAATAATACCAACGGTCGTTTGAACGCTAAGATTGTGTGCCGCTGTACTAGCCGTTCAACGTAGTGCTGTCGCGAATATTCGTTATTCATTAGCCAACCACTAATTGGATTAAAATCGAATTCGCCCCTCCATTCACCTAAAGAGACAGGGGTAGGAAACAACCCGCGGCCCCTTTGTGGACTCGTCTGCTCAACTAATCGGATTATTTTGGCAGTACATAGGGTAATTTGTTTACACAGCGATGACTGATTCTTCTCCGTCGGTTGGGAAATCGGACGCCGAAGCGGGCTTCGTAATACATCGGGTGCTTGAAGCCGCGGACTATTAGCAAAGTTTTAAAATAGCGGTCTTGCACTCAGCACAGGCATACTCGTATATGTTCTCTTGTGCCGGTCGCTTTATTCGAGCACCAATCATAGTAACGATGGGTAGTATTTTTTGAAAAAGAACAAGTTTATAGTACAATTTGTACGTACTTAAACCGACGATAGACAGTGATGGAGTATTTTTTGAATGACCCGTGAATAAAGCGATCGGCACAAGAAACATCAAGCAACATTCACAAAATTAAAGGTAATTTGCCGTGTTTAATATAGTCATCGTAATTGTTTTTAGATATTGAGTTTAACGGCTATTGTTGAATTCAAAATATAAACGGCCACATAACAGATTTTTATACGCAAGCACCCGATGTATTACGAAGCCCGCTTCGGCGTCCGATTTCCCAACCGACGGAGAAGAATCAGTCATCGCTGTGTAAACAAATTACCCTATGTACTGCCAAAATAATCCGATTAGTTGAGCAGACGAGTCCACAAAGGGGCCGCGGGTTGTTTCCTACCCCTGTCTCTTTAGGTGAATGGAGGGGCGAATTCGATTTTAATCCAATTAGTGGTTGGCTAATGAATAACGAATATTCGCGACAGCACTACGTTGAACGGCTAGTACAGCGGCACACAATCTTAGCGTTCAAACGACCGTTGGTATTATTGTCGGTGTGGTGGAATACAGCACATTATCGTGATTAAAAGCGGACAATTACACATTTTCTGGACAATATTTGAGATAAGTGAAACTTAATTTATATTCCTAGGTCCAAACATTTCACAATGCACTGAACTTTTCGTTTTGGCGCCCTTGGTTGAACAGGTTCACATTTAAATCTGTACTTTCCCATTTTAATCTGTACTTATGCAAATTTTGTTGATGTGTGCTAAAGTACAGATTTAAATGGGAAAGTTCAGATTTAAATGGGAACCTGTTGTTGTTGTTATATCCATGGAATAATATTATTTAATTCATTTTTAGTAGCAATACATGTCACTATAATCATATCTCAGGGCTTAAAATAACGGCCGGACATCGGACAATGTCCGGCCAAAATTGAGTGATGTCCGGCCAAATTTCGAGTATGCCGGTCATCGTGACCGGCTAGAAATTTAAATTTAAGTTTTTATTACATTTAAGAAGATTTTGACTAGATTATTCCAATGTTTTTTTTCGTTTTTAAGTGTAAATATCTCCGTTTAAATACAGTACAAATTCAACTACAAGCTCGTCAGCCGCCATTTAATGTCCACCTCGTTTTCGTGTTAGATTCGTTGTTGCCTAGTAACGTTTGTTTTGTAAATGTCACGTAATCGTCAAGGCGCCCCCGACTTCGCTGATAACCTATAGTAGTAGTTAGTAAATAGAACATATTGCTTGGCTAAAAGAAGAAATTCAAGGAAAATAATGTGCTTTATTTCAATTTACCAGCATTTTACTGCGGTTTTCGACTTTCTGCGAACTCAGACATTTCAACTGCTCGTTGTGAAATACGTATTTAGCTGCCGTCAATCAAGGATTTAAAAGTTACCGACTAATTAGTTTTGATTGACGGCAGCTAAAAACGTGTTTCGCAATAAGCCGTGGGAATGTCTGAGTTCGGATTCACGAGCTTCCCTTGGCGAAGACAGGCTAAACAGCCTTATACGGATAAGTTCCGAGGGACCAAAGGTCGAAGACTTCGACCCATTACCTGCCATCAAGCTATGGGCTTCAGCCTCGCATCGTCGCCCGGTACAAAAGAAGAGGAAAATGTACAAACAACGCACCGGAAAACGTGCTAAACCAAGAGTGCTTATAGATCATCCCGTATCAGAGGCGGAATCTACAACAGACGAAGAAAGCACTGATACTGAGAGGGACATTATTCCCGAGCTCCAGGAACTAGATTAAACTACCAAAATTAATGTTAATGTTATTTGTTATGTTTTGTTATATTTAATAAGAGCTATATTGACGCACGTCGCTACAGTTTGATTCGTTAATCAATCATCAGTGTATGTCTCATATCGCGTGTTGTAACGCGACATATATCTCAGCATAATTATTTATTTTTTCTAAAGATAAAGTATTTCTCTTGTTAAAGTTTTTAAAATGTAGATTTTTCATGATCTTGGGAACAAGGTCTTCATTTTCCGACGCCACAGATGCGCGTTTCTGTAGCTGGAAACAATTAATTAACTTGTAATAACTTGTAATAAATCAGTTATTTGGTCCTGTATAAACTAGTTCGTATTTTATTTTATTTTTTTTATTAATTAAAAAAAAATTTTTTGTCCGGCCAAGATCGGCAGATGTCCGAGCTAAAATCAATCACGCCGGTCATCATGTCCGGCAACTGGCCGTCCGTTATTTTAAGCCCTGTATCTACAAGTTAGACTAGTAAAGTTGTGGTGAGATAAATTGTTTTCTTTTATGCTAATGTTTGTATTTAATAGTCTATACAGAATATTATCTATTAGTAAGACTATATTATTTAGGTACTAATTAAAATCAAAAAAGCTATTTTCCGGTTTTAGTGTTATTGGTCTAGTTAATAAATAAAGTTATTATATATTTGAGATACTACGCGCGTTGTGATTGGTCGAGCACTGTGCTTTATAGGTGAACGGAGCACAGTTGTGACGACATCATCACGAATCTCTGTCACGCACCGAACTCGATTTCTTTCAAGCTCTGGCAAAATTAGAAAACAAAACACTAAAATAAGATATTTTAAATCAGGAAATATTGAGAATCAGCCTATTTTCACACAGAAATACAATCTATTGTTTATATTTAGAAGGCAAAGTGAAGTTTCAAAAGAAAAAAAACGTAAAATACAACCAAAAAGTCACCAAAAAACAAATCGCAAAATATATAGGACTCAAAACCGGCCAAATATAAAATTACACCAAACTTGATGATTTCAAGACTTCTACAAAAAGTATAGCTTTCAAAACGATCCCTAAATATTGCATTCTCTAACAAAACCAACTTTGAGCATGTTTTTGCTGAAAAAAATTAAGATTACTATCAGTTTCAGCAAACGGTTTGCTTGGGACGAACAGTTGGTGAAAATTTGTCAAAAGGACTGCAAAACGGCATAAATTTAAAACACATATGCTCCATGAGAACAAACTGGCATTTATTACAATTTTTTACTTACAGAAAAGTGATTTTCATTCATCGTTTATCCATAAAAACTTGTTTTTATCGGCCTTTTGCAGTCCCTTTTGCATAGATTGAATTTCATTCGCACAAGTGTAGCGTGGCGTGACAGTGTTATAGGAGACCGAAATAGGAAACCAAAACGGTAACCAATCAGCGCTCGAGAACTCACATGAATGTTAGTAGGGAGAATTTTGAACAAGAATCAGTAACTTAATCGATAAAAAACGTGAAATTAAAGTGATTTAAGCTTAAAATAAATGAGCAAATATATAATAAAACAAATAGAACAGTCTTTTCCGTGCTCTGTTCAGTTATAAAGCACTCAGAAAGTGAAGAGAGCACTCAAGAAGTGAGGAGAAGCACTCGCTTTCAGCTCGTGCTTCTCCCATCACTTCTTTCGTGCTCTCGTCACTTTCATCGTGCTTTATAACTGAACAGAGCACGGAAAAGCCTGTTCTATTTGTTAATTATTGCTATGGTGAATGTCTATCATATGATAGCTTTCTTTTTCTTAAAACATCAATTTTAAAAATTATGATAATTAGTGGCGGCCATTTATGAAAGTCGTCCACAGGGAACCCAGCTTTCAGCTGCTTTGTTTAAAAAAATATTTGCATTATACGCATAGCTTTTTCGGGATTCCTGTGGTGCCTAGGAGCTACATATCGTGACCTTTGTAAACAGTTTACGTAATCTATGAAATCCGACTTCTATAAGTGGGACAGTTGTTGGCGTGTAATCAGTCTATGCCAGTGCATTACCACCGGATCTGATTACACGCCAACGACTGTCCCACTCACAGAGGTCGGATTTCATAGATTACGTAAACTGTTTACAAAGGTCTCCTAGGCACCACAGGAATCCTGAAAAAGCCTACGCATATATTTAAAAGCAATTTTTTTAAGCAAAGCAACCAAAAGCCAGGTTCCCTGTGAGACGTCTATACTGTCTATCAAATTTGTCTAGATAGTGTGTCGTCAGCTTAAGAGAACTTGAATTGGACAATGAGAAATGCATAGTTTCTACTCACTATTGAAGCAAGCCTGTAAAACCGACCCTCCTTCAGAAATATCCCAGTTTTCAGTCCTTTCTTTAAAGCGCCTTTCACATGAGAATGTATATCCGTCCTTGCTCCTATAACATCAATGTAGTTCTCTTGTATGTACTTCTCAACTGATTGCATTGTACTACCATCTGAACCACTTTGCTCTAAAGCCTCCGTTGCATATGCCTTTAAGTAAAAAATATAACCTGATTAACCCTTGGAACACTGTCAACACCGCACACCACAACACTGTCAACACAGCACAGCACAACATGTCAACACAGCACAATACGACACTGTCAACACAGCACAGCACAACACTGTCAACACAGCACACCACAACACTGTCAACACAGCACAGCACAACATGTCAACACAGCACAATACGACACTGTCAACACAGCACAGCACAACACTGTCAACACAGCACAGCACAACATGTCGACACAGCACTATACGACACTGTCAACACAGCACAGCACAACACTGTCGACACAGCACAGCACATGTCAACACAGCACAATACGACACTGTCAACACAGCACAGCACAACACTGTCAACACAGAACAGCACAACATGTCAACACAGCACAACACTGTCCACACAGCACAGCACAGCACAACATGTCAACACAGCACAATACGACACTGTCAACACAGCACAGCACAACATGTCAACACAGCACAATACGACACTGTCAACACAGCACAGCACAACATGTCAACACGGCACAATACAACACTGTCAACACAGCACACCACAACACTGTCAACACAGCACACCACAACACAGCACACCACAACATGTCAACACAGCACAGCACAACATGTCAACACAGCACAATACGACACTGTCAACACAGCACACCACAACACTGTCAACACAGCACAGCACAACATGTCAACACAGCACAGCACACCATGTCAACACAGCACAGCACAACACTGTCAACACAGCGGAGCACAACATGTCAACACAGCACAATACGACACTGTCAACACAGCACATCACAACATGTCAACACAGCACAATACGACACTGTCAACACAGCACAGCACAACACTGTCAACACAGCACAGCACACCATGTCAACACAGCACAATACGACACACCATCCGATCCCATCCCATCCCATCACATCCCATCACATCCCATCCCATTCCATCACATCCCATCCCATCTATTAACCATAATTATTGGTAGCCCTTACTGGGAAATCCACTGGCTTTTCAATAGTACCACGCATACTGTTCTGTGCCAACTGTGGATTCTTATATGATGACAATCCTTTGAACGTGCACTTTAATACTTTGCCGTGTTTCACACATAACTCTAACTGTTCCTCTATGATCTCTTTGCTCAGTCCATAGCATGTCTCTAAGACATGGGCAATTCGATCTTCACTCGGCCGTTGTTTTTGCCCTTTTACTTTTTGAATTGCTTGAAGGATCCATAAGACATATTTTGGGTCTAAGGTTACGTCATTTGCTTTTTCTTTGTCTTTGTCTTTATCACTGTGTCTTCCTCTTGCCATGGTTACTGAAAAAAACAAAAAATGATCTAAATACTGTAACTAAAAACCAGGTGATGTAGTGCGCACACTGATGGTTAGTATAAGCAAATCAGAAGCATTTCTGTCGCATTGCAAACAGTTCCAAGATGGCGTCGTTCAAGAGAGTTGTTTAGAACTCGTGCAAACCCTTCATAAAAACATGCTTAAAATAACTTTATATTAAAACATTATATGTTACTTGGACAATAAAAGTTCACTGCTGCTCTATCAGGGATAAAAAAGAATAAAAACAAAAATCAAATGCCTAAGTAACAGCAATTGTTTTTGTCTTGAGGCGCCATTTTGGAACTATTTGTTTTGACAAACCATTCTTTTGCACGCTTCGAAGCAATATCACATGGTAAACACCAAGCAACATGCTGCTGACAGGTCCTTTGTGTCCAATTGTATTTTTGCTCACATTAAGCAAATAGATCCACTCAAAGTTCAGTTCAGTGACCATGAATAATAGTTCCAAGTTGAGGTTCGAGTTGCCACATCCTCGGGAACCCAGGGGTAATCTTCTATCGCTCGTTTCTCGCACCCAGAAAAAATACCCCAGGGAACGTAGTCTGTTGGAGCTTGTTCCAAACGTCGAAATTCAAACTTATTTAACGACTTCCTTTGAATGGTTATTTTGATTTTCATTGGTCGACCTCAGCGGGTCGACCAATCAGGAAAGAGCTGAATTTTGACTTCCGCAACAAGCTCCAACAGACTACGTTCCCAGGAGTATTTTTTCTGGGAGCGAGAAACCAGTGACAGAAGATTCCCGAGGATTGCGTTGCCATGCAGATTTGCGAAGCAACTCGAACCTCGACTTGGAACTATCATTCATGGTCACTGAACAAAGAACTGTGAAAAGGACAATTGTAAGTAACCAAAATAATGATACTCTGGTTGTGATGGCTACTGGTATGTAAAGTAAAGTAAAGAATAGTATTTTACACGGGAAGTCCCTTCAGCCGAAGCTGCATGATCTTCCAGAGAGCCAATGGTGCACTCATTTTACTTCCCTCTCTCCATCAGTGCTCCATTTTACGGTATTTAAAGCTACTTAAAGCTACACGGAAAAAAGTGAAGTTGAAACAAGGATGCAAGGTCGCTGGGAATCGAACTACAATGTAGGGACCTCTTGCTCATATGAATAGTGCTTATTGGTAATGATGATAAGTACAATGATATAATGATGGTTGAATTAATGATGATGATGGTCTCCTTGATTAGTAGGGCACTGGTGTCGGGTTATAAGTTATGAGACGTCAATATAGTTTATTATTATTATTTCTAAGGTAATATAATGACGATGGTAATAATGATAAAATTATAATAATAATGATGATGGCTATGTTACAATGGGGACGACATGCAATGATATTGATGATGATGGTATCAATCATTATTAATAATGATGTTAATACTGATGATGATGATGATGATGATGATGATGATGATGATGATGATGATGATGATGATTGTGGTGGTAATATTAATGACAAAATGATAATAATGATGAAAACGTATATAAATTAAGGAAGCCAAAAATTATAATTATGGTGGTTATATTATTATTATTATTTTCAAACAGAAATTCAGCTCTATTTTACAAGGTGATCTTGTTTTACAAATAAGCTGAGCTAAACACAAGTTTAAAATATTAAAGATGTAGAAACGTTTAGCAGACTTAAAGAGACGAACGACTATATTAAATAGTTTAGTTTAATTAACTCTAGGTTAATTACAACGATTCAAAATGTGTCTCAATTTAGAAAACATGTGTTTCTTCATTCAAAACAAAACACAATCAGACCACACAATGGAATCCTCTCTTAAACTACAGTTAACTAAATAATTAAAACACAATTCAGGATAGTTCTACTTTTAGACTCTTTCAAATTAGATTTTGCATGGCTTCGTCATAATTTGACAATGTTGAAGATTGAAGTTGCGCTCTGACATTCGCCGCCATTTTGCCAACAGAACAGCGACTCTTACTGACATTTCTCGTCAAAACACAATGAAATGCTCAGAAAACTTACCTTTATATTCGCAGAAACAAACTTTAAATCCTCGCCATAGGTTAAAGTACTAAAAATACTAGATTTACGGTTGATTTAACGGTGAAAATTGCACAAAAAAGATGAAAACTTTTCGTCAATATCCAGTTGATACTAAACAAGTTAGCGTTGATAGGTTATGGGAAAATAGTATTTGATCAAATAGATCATAATGCGACAGCATACAGAACATAAAACTTTACTTTCCAAAATACACTTTTATTAAGTGAAATAACTCAAAACCATTTTAATATTAATTCTGATAGTTTTGTGCTGATTTTATGTGATTTATTCATATCTAATTTTTTTTTTTGTTAAATTGTAGTGGTATGTTATTTAGATGATGGATTATTTTCTCTCAACATGTATAACTGACGCCATCTTGTTTTGATAGACGAATGTGATTGGTTAGTCAATGTTCGACACAGGGATACCAATACGAACCGCTGACATGAAAAAAAGAAATCGATGGGAAAAAAATAATTTTTCATTTAAGCATTAGAAAATATTACTGGAATGAAACTATTACGAGAATGACGGAGGGAGTGAGCTGATCATGAACCTTTGTCAAAAAAAACTTTGATAAATATCACGTTGAAGATGAAACATTTTATTTTTATTATTTTAAAATGTACTCACTTATCTAGAATCTGATAGTAAAAGAGGCTGCATAATATTTTCAAGAGTATAAAGCTACTATACTACAGATATTTAGTGAAAAAAAAATTCGCACACTATTGAAACACACAAGATTTCGAAAATGTCGAAAATTTTCGCCATTGAAAAATTCTTAGATTGTATTTCTATAGCGAATATGGATGGCTATATACTATAAGGTATGGTCGTACCTATTATCGCGCACATCCTATTATCGTGCTTTTCGTAAAAAATAATATATATCTTCTAAAAAACTTCTTCAAAATTAATTAAAACAATTATAGCTGCCTATTCTGTTGCAAATAACGTTTTTGGTCCACTTTTTTCAATAAACTTTTACCCAGAATGGAAGATAAATATTATTTTTTACGAAAAGCACGATAATAGGATGTGCGCGATAATAGGTACGAGTATTTTATATACTTTATACGGGCGCACGAATGACAAGTTTGTTTAATAATAAGAAACCTTGAAATGGTGCGGGGACACCATTCACGATATGATTAAGACAAAAGAAACATCAAACAAGATATTGTTAGTGTTCGTAGTTGCGACTCCATTGGCCACTTTTTTCAACATCATGGTGGAAAATGAATCGGTCTGTTTGTCATAACAAAAATACCATAAACATTTAGCGCCTTGAATTGGTACTCTATGACAAGGTAGTTCGTCTGTGTTTTTACCTTCAGGAAGAAACAATTGAGAAGAAAAAAAGGTAACAAAATGTACAATGTACAAAAAAAACTAAAACTACATTTACATGAAGTGAATGGGAGGGAAACTAGCGAGTAATATAAACTAGTATAGGCTGCGTTGGTGTTTGATATAAACGATAGGTAATAGAATGAAATTTGCATGTAACACCGTAAAAAAATGTTGACTTTACTTTACTGACGTTTCGAGATTTAGCCCTTCGTCGGAGTAAAAAAAGAGTCATGTGTAAAATGTCATGTAGTCAGTTCAAATTCGCTGTAGTTATCATTAGACTTGAATGACGAAATTGTCGTCCGCTGCGTAATTTTCGTCTGAATAAATTAGCGCTATTGATAGTTCCTCGCATTATAAATAATTGTGTACCAAATTTATATTTAGTCCAGCTGGGCAAAGATCAATCTCCACAGATTTGTGTGAGTAAATTACGCACAATTTGCAATCTTTTAGCTAGACGGAATATATATTCGTCGAACAAGATATAAATACGACTACTGATTTCAAATGTTTTAAAGTAAGTTTGAACGGCGTGGAGAGAAGGCTTAAAATTAAGTTCTTAAATTAAGTTTAACCAATCCTTGCGCGGTCAAAAAACCATTTCGAGCCTCCTTAAAGGCCACTGAAGTAGCTTTTTATGAGTTAAGGTCCGAGCAAACGCACGCAACATTGTTGGCCAACAGTGTTGCGATACGAATTGTTGAACACGAGAACAAAAGAAATGTTGGATGAGTTTCATCAAACATCATACAACAGGGTGTATAAACGGGCCCGACATGTTGGAGCAACCATGTTGGTCCAACAATGCTGCGTGCGTTTGCACGGGCCTTTATGTTTCCAAAAGTGACATTTAATTTAGTGTCAGTAAATCTGTCATTTTGTTAGGGTTCGCGATCGCCTTCGGATTATTAAACCACCGGTGAAACCAGTGGTAATAAAGGACACTTACCGCCGTTACATTTTTTAACCCACATCCCATGCATGAGCGAATAGATTACACTGATAAAATTTATCATAAACATTGTATGTATTTGAACTCATGCACTGCTTGATTTTTAGAGGTTTTGAAGCAGTAGGAGGTTCAGAAAATAATAACTTAACTGAAAAGTTAAGTCTTCAAGTAATGTTGTTGGTTTCTGGCTCAATGAAGATAATAGCACTTCGTATCTAAACAGTAAAAATATTTCAAATGTTTTAAAGTAAATTTGCATGGCATGGACATAAGTCTTTTAAAAAAGTTCTGGAATTCTCAATTTTGCAGCTCTTTCTATGACTTTTGGAGGTAATTAGTAGTACAAAAGTTATTGTTGTAGCACGTGTGTTGTAGATATATAACAAACTAGTAACATTTTTTACTCCGAGGAAGGGCTAAAGCTCGAAACGTCAGTAAAGTTAAGTCAACATTTTTACGGTGTTACAAATTTCATTCTATTACCTAGCTATCGTTTATATCAAACACCGAGGCAGCCTATACTAGTTTACTCGCTATAGTTTCCATTTAAATCTTTCATAAAAAATTGACACGAAAAGACAAAAAGTTTAACATTATCAAACAAATTTTGTGGACGATTTTCAGGTCTTGGGATGCACTTTTCAGTATTCAGTATTCACAAACTACACTTGTTACAAATAGACGGAGTGATGGTGAATAGCGAACGGCGATTAATTGCACGACTGAAAGGAATTGTGCCGGTTACGAATACAACATATCCAAGTGTTTTTCTGGATTGCTTAGCTCAGTTTCATTAATTTTAAGCTCCTCTTTATTATGTGGGGCTGGCGTTGTGCAGTGAATTCGTTTACTGTCACCAAAGATACACAAATAATCTATATTTAATACCCACAGTTCCGTTCGGTCGTGCAGTCGCCGTGCGTTCACCGTTCACTTCGTCAACCATTTTTGAAATAAATGTACACCTAATTGCAACATTGTCATATAAAAAAGAAAATTACAACATAGGAATTGATTAAAAGACAACAGCAGATTACTCAAGCTGACAGAACCTCCCCGTTTTTTTTAATTAATTCCTATTTTGTAATTTTCCTTTTTTATATGTTAATAACGGCATTTTTGAGATAGCTGTGATTATGAAAAAATTATAGGTATCAGAATATAACGAGTGTAATATAATGGAAATTAACATAAAAAGAAATTCAAACAATATTGCCTACCTTCTTATGTTCTAGGTAGAGATATGTAATGGAGTTACTATTTTGCTTCGTTGTTGTGATCGGTATCTTGGGGGTCACACATGCAGGGCCAGGTAAGTACACCATAATATGCAGCATGTAAAATCCTACCACGTGGTCCAGTGTCACATTAGCTGTAACATTGCTATAACATTGTTTCTTGAATCACTTGTTTTGTCTTGAAAATCAGTCATGCATTTTATGAAGTTTTCAGATTTTTTACAGACTAGAAAAATGTACACCCGTTATATCTAAGAATTCGAAATGCAATTGGCACCAAATTTCATTAATTTATTTTAATTTCAATTTATACGATACCCTGTAGTTAAATATTGCTGGGTTGAAAAACTATATAAACGAGAAACTTGGCAAAATAATTATGTATTCCAAAAGTTTATTCAACACATCCTGAGTTTTAGTGCGGTATTTTCACTTTTCACTCAAAAAAGGCAGAAATAGACAAACTTGCACTTTATATTTATACGATACCATGGAGTTATACATTGCTGGGCTGAAAAGGTTTTCAAAAGATCGCTCGTTTTGGTATAAACGAGAAATTTGGCAAAATAATGTATTTCAAAGGTCTTTTGACTAGCGAGACGTTAGGTTTTCTGTCGGGATAGCGCGGATAGGGCCGAATTAATCTTCATATCCTAAACGTTAAATCGATTAATCTTGGTAAAAAGAGCAAACAAACAAATTGGAATTTGCATATAATAAAAAGTGCATCCTGCATCAGTTTTGGTGCTGAATTATGCAAAATCTTATTTTAAAGTAAGCCGAAACATCGAAATCGATATTTTTCTTCGTTCATTATACTTACCAATTCTAATGAATAGAAACAGCTGATTTTTATTGTTCGAACTTTAGATCCAACTTTAAACAATTTTAATTTCTTCCTTAGAATATGACTTTGAAGACCCTCAACAAGTGAACCTTTTTACACCAGAAGGAGCAGGAGGAAGCTGCAGCATCTCTTCTCTTCACTACAAAAGCGGTAGTCACTCATTACTTTGGCAGTGGGCTTCCAGAAATGATGCGGAACCACCAGCGACATTGACAGTTCGTCTCGGTCCTACCCTTAAACTCGAGGGGAAGGAACTAAAAGACGGGGGAATAAAGTTTTGGATGTATAGAGAAAGTGCTTCTCCAGCTACAACGATGGAGATCATTTTCCGAGGCGAAAATGGCTCCAGTAGCAACGCCGTTGCAACTTCACCTACAATTGCAAGCTTAAACTTCGTCGGTTGGAGAGGTGTCTGGATTGGATACCTAGAGTTTGGAAGTGAAATAACATCATCTTTCACAGCGATTACAAGCGTTGAGTTCAAAATCACCTCGAAAGCAGCCGACAAACTTTTCTTGGATATTATACGTTTTGCGACATCAATAAGGAAACAATCACGCGATGTTGTCGTTCCGAAAGTCGGCTCTGCTTCCCGTTCAGGTGACCCGCCTTTCTACGACAATAAAGATTTCTGGCAGCAATCGTTACGATGGTATACCACACCTTTAGCACGATCGACGACTCCAATCGAAAACGTTGATGCTAAAATCGCAGAGATCCATGGAATTGAAATGCGGCTTGAGAACTGGTACTCCAAGGTCGGCGAAACGCTCAAGACTGTTACCACTCTCGACGACTTTGCGGTTGATATGGCTACGGATCCAGAAGGAGGAATCGACTACCAGGCATTGAAACAGAAACGATGGCGGTTATTACAGACAGACATCGAAGCAGCAAACTCTTACTACAATAAAATCGACTTTGTCAAGAAGCGGCCTCCACTTTTTACAAAGGTCGAAGAAATCGGTGAAGATTTTATATCCGATGATCCGAACTTCAAATCAAAATTTGGTTTCTTCTTCGCAAGAATTCTTCTCCCACTGTCTTTAGAGTACAACTTCATGACTAGAGCAGCTGAGATCAATGCATTAGGAAATCGAGTCTGCAATAACTTGAAGTCTTCGAATTATCTAACGATGCTGCAAGCAATTACTGAAATAACTGGAAACGACCATGTTTTAGTCGACACATTTCAAGTAATATTGAACACTTACAAGAGCAAACTGAACTGCGCTTCGAGAAAGGGTCTGGAGGAGGTCAGTGCAGCGGATCTGATTATTTTGTATAATGACTTTCGTTGGGAGAGAATCAAAGCGCTTCTTGAGTTTATCCAGGCTCAAGGTTGGGCTGAGGGAAGTGGACTTGGCTCCATCGATCACGAGATGAACAAAGCTGGATCTGGTTTCATGCACTCGATGTTTCTCCTTCGTCATGCTTTACGACAAAGCGCAAACGCGCAGCTTTTTAATCGGCTCCTAGGCGCAATGAAGTGGTACAACGACTTCAATGAGATATACCAAGATGATAATGCCTATGAATACGAAGGCACGACAGCTGATCGACTGAGAACGATCCTACTCTACAGATTAATGATAGTCCTTATCCCACCAAACACTAATAAAGAAGCCAAGATACGAGATTTGGTACAGCTAAGGATTTGGATGAAACACACTCTGAGAGTCAATAAAGGCCTCGGTGGAGTCATCAAACCTGATTTTACTGGCTTTCATCACAAGACGTTCTATGGGTCAGCGTATGTTCCCCACGCACTCCATAACGCAGCTCTCGTACAGTACCTCTTAGAAGGAACGACTAACTTTAAACTTGATGACATATCCAAAAAAAACCTACGAGAGGCTTTGAGTGTTTTGAGAATGGTATCGGTGAAATATTCCTCGCCTAACGCCATCGGAGGTCGTTTTCCTGGTTATAACAATACAATCATCGCGCAGCAATTTCCAGCCTATGCCTACATCAGCTATAAGAGAGAAGGAACAACTGACAAGGCAAAAGGTCGTGATATGTTCCTTCGTCTGTTCAACCACACCGAACCTTCCATAAAGGCGTACTTAGAAGATGGCACAATCAAATCTGGTATCTATTACTGGAATACCATTGGTCAAATAGACGTTTTCAAGCAAGTTTCAAACCTCATTTGCACAGAACAGTGCAATGCTGAGATTTCACCTTCAGGGCACTGGAGCAAAAACTTTGCAGGGCTTTCGATACACAGGCGACACAACTGGACAGTGGCCGCTAAAGGATTCAATCGATATACTTGGGATTATGAAGGCACTGGAAAGGAGAACGTCTTCGGGGCTTTCGCTAGCCATGGTTCGCTGCAAATCTCAAACAGCGAAAGCTTACTGAAGTCTTACGATGTTAACGATGGCTGGGACTGGACTCGAGTTCCAGGCGCTACCACTATCAAAGTGGAGTTAGTTAACATAGCGTTAAGCAAGGCTCGGAATTACAACCCTGGGAATTTCGCCGGTGGGGTGAGCTTCAGTGGATCTATCATAAACAAGCCACGAAATGGGGCTTTTGGAATGT
The DNA here is from genome assembly GCA_949775045.1 of Metridium senile. Taxonomy (NCBI): domain Eukaryota; kingdom Metazoa; phylum Cnidaria; class Anthozoa; order Actiniaria; family Metridiidae; genus Metridium; species Metridium senile. The sequence goes on from OX459110.1 coordinate 3,200,898, forward strand.
TCTACACGAAGCCGAAGTACGACTTAAAGAAGAACAAGGCTTCTCCAATGGATTCAATGGTTTTCGAGTTTAAAAAGTCGTACTTCTTCTACAACGATTTGATCGTGTGCCTCGGCAGTGATATAAAGTTCCAAAATCATGATATTAGGAATTACTACGCGCAGACAACGCTGTTTCAGGATAAGCTTTTAGATCCATCCAGAGCATCCACGATAACATATGATTCCCAAACACACGACTTACGATTGCTACTTACCAGGAAGTACAGATGGAAATCGGGCAAGACAGTTAGGCTGGTTGATACTAATGGTAATACTTATGAAGTTAAAGATGCAAGGACGAAGGGCTTGAATGTCCAAGTTCAGGATCAAGAGTCGGTGTCACCGAATGGCTGTGATAAAAGTAAAGCAAGGTATGGCACTTATCACGTTGTTGTACAATATAATTATAATACAATAAACCTTTATTTCGACACGATAAATGTTAAAGGTATAGTATAGTTTGTAGGGTCGTGCATATACAATTGAAGCTATTACTGGCGTTGTTCTTGCAATTGCTAATGTTGTAAAATAAAATGAAATAAAATAAAATAAAATAAAATAAAATAAATATGTTTTTACTTAAAAGGTGTAGCGCAACGTTGTTGCGAAATTGAGGGAGTGAATTCAAATGTTTTTTCCATTGTTAAGCGATAACATGTTTTCGTGCTTTGATTGGAATTTGTGAATATTTTGACAACATATCAAAGCCTAGTCTGTGAAAATGCGCTCCCTGTCATTTGATATCACTGATCAATCACCTACACCGCTATTATCATCACTAAATTTTCATCACCGCTGTTATCATCATTAAAGTATTTTCTTGTCTTCACAGGTATGCAACTGCATGGTTCGAACACAAAAATAAACAGGCACTGCCCTGCACTACTACAACTACCACTACTCTAACAGATAACATAGAGAATGAAAAAGACCAGACCAAAAATCCAATGGAAGACACTAGTGCTATGAACACAGATACAGAGAAGAGGCCACAAAAAGATAAAGAAATAGTAAAGGAATCAGCACACATAAATGCTACAGCATATCAAATATTCCAAAACGGAACTCCCAATGAAGATATCAAGTCGATGAACACAGACACAGAGAAGAGGCCACAAATGCAAAAAGATGAAGAAAAAGTAAAGGAATCAGCACACATAAATGCTACAACACATCAAAAATTCCAAAATCAAATGCCCAATAAAGATTTTACTAAATCGATGAACACAGATACAGACAAGAGGACGCAAAAAGATGAAGAAAAAGTAAAGGAATCAGCACACATAAATGCTACAACACATCAAAAATTCCAAAATCAAATGCCCAATAAAGATTTTACTAAATCGATGAACACAGATACAGACAAGAGGACGCAAAAAGATGAAGAAATAGTAAAGGAATCAGCACACATAAATGCTACAGCATATCGAATATTCCAAAACGGAACTCCCAATGAAGATATTAAGTCGATGAACACAGACACAGAGAAGAGGCCACAATTGCAAAAAGATGAAGAAATGGTGAATGAATCAGCACACATAAATGCTACAACACATCAAAAATTCCAAAATCAAATGCCCAATAAAGATTTTACTAAATCGATGAACACAGATACAGAAAAGAGGCCACAAAAAGATGAAGAAATAGTAAAGGAATCAGCACACATAAATGCAACAGCACATCGAAAATTCCAAAACCAAACTCCCAAGGAAAATACTAAATTGTTGAACACAAACACAGACAAGAGGCCACAAAAAGATGAAGAAATGGCACATGAACCAGCAGACATAAAGGCTAAAGAAGAACAAAAATTCCAGAACCAAACTCTCAAGAAAGATGTAAAATCGATGAACGCAAATACACAAAAGAGGCCACTAAAAGATGGAGCAATAGTTAAAGATTCGACACCAAAATATCCTAAAGTACAGCAAAATGCTACCCCTAAGAAGGCAAAGAAAAATATAAACAAGGAAAAAGCAACAATTAATGATATGTATGTTGATGGAACGAACATCAATGCAGATACGAACGATCCTCAGTCAGAAGTGCAGGCTCCAGATTATCTGGAAAATAGGGCTCGCTTTTCGGAAGATTTCTTATTACATGAACACAAAACAATGCCAATGTTCTTACCGAGTCGATTTGACAAAATAAAAGCTGAAAATATTGATAAAGATGCGGATGATGAAAACAGTCAAAGCATTGACGAAAAAGCTGATAATATGACTGATGAAGGCGAGATGGACGGACTTGGAAGTGATAATGAATATGATGATGGTACCTCGGCAGCAGAAACAGCATCTGAAACAGCAGCACCATCGACTCCAACTACAGCAGCACAGCTAACAGCCACAGACGAAGCATTTTCAACAACAACAACAACAGCAGAAGCACTAGCAACAGCTACAACAGGTACAACAGCAGAAGCACTAGCAACCGCTGCAGCAGCAAAAGGAGCAGTACCAGTAGCAGAACCAGAAGCAGACGCTGCAACAGCAGATTCAGACGCACAAACAATAGCAGCCACAGTGACAGGAACAACAGCAGAAGCAGCAAGAGAAACAGCAACAGACGATACAACAACATCATCAGATTCAGAAGCTCAAACAACACCAGAATCAACAACAATCGATTCTGAGCAAGCAATAGCAGCCACAGTGACAGGAACAACAGCAGAAGCAGCAAGAGAAACAGCAACAGACGATACAACAACATCATCAGATTCAGAAGCTCAAACAACACCAGAATCAAGAACAATCGATTCTGACACAAACAACAACGAACACATCATACCAAGCGACCCAAATCACAACGAGGAAAGTTCTCAAAAGAAAGATTATTCCAATGAAACAATTTCATCAGAAAACAGTAATATGGAAACGCCACCAGAACATGTGAACAACACATTCAATGGTACAATGAGGAGCGAAGATCAAAACACACAAATTGAAGCCGATAATGATGAAGCTTTTTCAAATGAATCCGTGATGAATGAAGATAGGACTGGTGCTTCTTTGGAAGCAAGTGAGAGAAATGAACAAAATTCAACGCAAGAGAGATATGAGAAACAAACTATGGATCTGAAAGACGAAGAGAAGGAAGGAATGGAAGAAACAGAAAACGGAAATGAAGATAATGTAAAAACAACAAGAAATGATGAAATGAAAATGAAGAACAGGACTATTCAAGGTGAAAAGAAGGATAAAATGAAAAACAAAACTGTCAAGAATGGTACACAAAACGAAGACAATTATAACAAGGAAAAAAACAATCAAATGAAGAAAGGATTGATATTGAATGATGGTAATAACCTACCAGCGAAGGAAGATCTAAATCTTGATTATAATAGCGATAATTTGCATGAAAAGAGAGAAAACAACACTGATAACGCGAATAAAAACAGTTACAAAGGTAGCAACAACTCAGAAAACAACATGAAAGACAAACAAGACCTGCAACAAAGAAGAAAATTAAAGCAGATGAAGAAGAAGACCGCTGAAGTGAAAAGAAAACTGAAGCTGAAATTGAACCAAAAGAGCGTCACTTATAACAAACTGCACAAAGTCATGAAGATAGCGATGCAAAACGCAAATAAAGACAACTCGGACGATAACAGTAACGACAGCTCAGAGGCTGCACGCAAAGATGAAAAAGAGATAAATCTAAAAGACAAAGACAAATATGGTTTTTTTTATAACTCAACTCTTACAAGAGACTCAAACGAAAATCAGAAAATAGACGAAAAGCCAGATAACTCGTACGAAAGTTTCACAGATGAAGTTAAAAATTCCGACACGACAGCGACTTCTACCAGCTCATACGAGTATGCCATTGTTGTCAAAGGTGGCGAACTAAGCCTGTTCTCCAAATACAGAGTCATTTCACAAACTGGGAAAGCCCATGCCGTCGAATTCAACAACCTTCCAGATTATCCAGACCCATCGACCAAAGTCTTCTCTTATTCAATATTCGAGAGTTTCACAACCACCGAATCGATCAGCTCCGGTCCTGTAGTACGAACAAGTTTGCCCTGTATGACAATGGCAGAACTGAGTTCGAATACTCTATACTTGGCACTTAGTAATCCAGCGATTACCTTCCAAGACGACGCTGCTGTCAAAACCAGGGATAGTTGTACCCGTGCCGGGCGCAAGGACATCAAGGATAAGTTTAGTCCTGTGAATTCCGACGAGGTTGGCGCAAAGATGATGTTCTGCGTTGAAAGCGCGCCAATGAGCATCACTGTTTCTCTGCGTCTTGATAAAGGGTTGTCAAGCACTCTTGGTACAGTGAAAGTTGACGGAAAAGTTCAGCAAAATGCTGCAAGTTTTGTGAGAGTTGACGCAGCGAAAAAAGAAGTAACTTTCTCGAATTTATTGAATGGTTTTACGACTGAGGTTGCGCTAAGGCTGGTCTAGGTCGCCTTTTGAAAATGCTTGACACAAATGTTCATGTGAAGCTCATATATATAGCACATTTCACATGCGTCTCAATGCGCTTTACAATTAACTATATGATATGTATGGACCGCTATTCAATATGCGCACACTGAAGCCATACAACTTAAAATGTAACATACTTCGTGCTTTTATAGCACACTTTACAACGTCTCGATGCGCTTGACAACAGGCCTAATATGCGAGCAACTATTTAAGATGCACACAGCAATATGACTTTATAGTCAAATGAGAATTAGTTATAGCGAGTATATTAGAATGAGCGAGTCGTAACGTCAACTTGTGTAAGAATTAGCCAATGTATAGTCGAGTTGCGGCATGGTTCGAGTTATGTCCCGCAAAGGCGGTCGGGATCGTTACATGTTATAGTGACGTCATTTTGCTATTGTTTCGTCCGCTAAACATCCCAAACGCCTCAACCCAGTCCGCATCTCATTTCTGCACGGGCAAATTCGAAATTTAAATGCAAATAAATCACTTATGTAAATGATTGTAAATACAAGCAGACAAGCCAAAAGATTTCGAATACTTTTAAAAAGTAAATCAGGAATTCAATAATGATATATATATTTCATATAAACAAACTTGCAATGGCAAAGTGAAACTGTTACATTACGCACAATGCTCTGAGAGCAAAATATCTAAAGATGTATACAATGTTAAGATATATGTAATACAATAAAAAGATAAAATGATATATAAATATCCGTTATCACATTTGTATTTTATTGATTCCAGATAATAAAGATGTACTGTAATTAAATAAAGAATGAGTGACTGAATGGATGGATGGATGGATGGATGGATGGATGGATGGATGGATGGATGGATGGATGGAGGGACGGACGGACGGACGGATGGACGGACGGACGGATGGATGGATGGATGGATGGATGGATGGATGGATGGATGGATGGATGGATGGATGGATGGATGGGTGGATGGATGGATGGATGGATGGATGAATGAATGAATGAATGAATGAATGGATGAATGAATGAATGAATAAATTAAAATGATTGTGTAAATGAACAAATCAAAAGAAGAATGTCAGGCAAAGTTGTTTCAAAGGGTGCTAAACACCAGCATTAACAGTAATTTGTGTCATTCACAAAAACATATAAACAATTAAGTTTGATGTTATGTTTCACTGCTGTTGGACCTGCCCTTTCAAAATATGACATAAAATTGACCTGCACTTGAGAAATAATTGACACTAATTGACCTTCATGCACTTCAAATATATAAGGACCATGTCGAACTGAACTACTCGAACTGCTACTCAATCGCTTAAAACTTTTTGAAATATAAAACATTAATGAAAATAACTGACACTAAAAAATATCTTGGAAAACTGACTCCTATCGTGAAATCATTGCACTTTGCATTCAAATAGAAAAGGTCGAAACACATTGACCTGCTTATACAAAATATTCAAAACAATTGACAGAAAAATTTCAAAATATTGATAATAATTGACCTCTCGTTATCAAAATTACTCTAATTGACCTGTTATTGGTAACAAGTTACATAGAATTGACCTGCTTTTGTCATAACATAAAGTACATTTGACATTGATTCGCTTTGTTCGTTAATAGACTTAATAGAGTAATATAACGGATTTCTCAAATTCAATTGCTCCCAGCCTTAATTGCTTTCAAGCTAATTTTGAAAGTTTTAGTGGTGAGAATTTTGAAAGCACGTTCAAATGATAAAGATTTAGTTCAAGTCAAGCTCATCAATAGCAAGGTCAACAAATGAACAGGTAAAATGATTAAATTTTTTTTTACTCCGACGAAGGGCTAAATCATGAAACGTCAGTAAAGTTAAGTCAACATTTTTTACGGTGTTACAAATTTCATTCTATTACCTATCGTTTATATCAAACACCGACGCAGCCTATACCAGTTTACTCGCTAGTTTCTATTTCTATTTTTTACGGTGTTACAAATTTCATTCTATTACCTATCGTTTATATCAAACACCGACGCAGCCTATACTAGTTTACTCGCTAGTTTCTATTTCTATTTTTTACGGTGTTACAAATTTCATTCTATTACCTATCGTTTATATCAAACACCGACGCAGCGTATACTAGTTTACTCACTAGTTTCTATTTCTATTTTTTACGGTGTTACAAATTTCATTATATTCCTATGATTTATATCAAACACCGACGCAGCCTATACTAGTTTACTCGCTAGTTTCTATTTCTATTTTTTACGGTGTTACAAATTTCATTCTATTACCTATCGTTTATATCAAACACCGACGCAGCCTATACTAGTTTACTCGCTAGTTTCCATTTATCAACAGGTAAAATATTTAACTTTAACTTTAAGTCTTGTTCTTTCACTAAAAAAATGATAACGATACAAAGCTAGCACCGTACCAGTCAATAGTAAAGGGCGTCCCTTTACTATATACGGTGTATAAGTTACCATCTTTACTCTGACGAAGGGTTAACGTCCTAAATATGAGTACTGTAAGTAACACTCTCTCTTCTATACAGTGTATAAGTTAGAACTTTTACCCCGACGAATTTAGGATTAACATCGATATCCTAAACGTCAGTAAGTAACACTCTCTTTTATAGGGTGCATAAGTTACCATTTTCACTGCGACGAAGGATTAACGTCCTCAACGTTAGTAATTAACTCTCTTATATGGTATATAAGTTACCATTTTTACTCCAATAAAGGATTAGCGTCCTAAACGTAAGAAAGTAACACTCTCTTCTATACAGTGTATAAGATACAACTTTTACCCCGACGAAGGATTAACATCCTAAACGTCAGTAAGTTACTCTCTTTTTATAGGGTGTATAAGTTACCATTTTTACTCCAATGAAGGATTAACGTCCTGAACGTCAGTAATTTAAAAAATAACACTCTCTTTTATACGGTGTATAAGTTACCATTTTTACTCAAATGAAAGATTAACGTCCTAAACGTCAGTAAGTAACCCTCTCTTCCATTGGGTTTGTAAGTTACAATTTTTACCCCAACGAAGGATTAACATCCTAAACGTCCGGTTGGGGGGCTCCCTTCATAAATGGATAGGGGTGCTCGAAGGACGGTTTTGAAAATGACCCCAGAAGGTACACATAAATTAACTCAAATACTGATTTCAAACCCTAAAAGGTAAGACCACATTTAAAATCTTAAGTTTGAAAACTGACCCTAAAAGGTACGGTGTCATTTGGAAACCCTAAAAGGTACGCGAGGGTTTTATTTTCGACCCTAATTTTAAGGTCCGTCGAGCACCCTATCCATTTTCTAAGGGAGTCCCCCCCTCCATCCCCCCCCCCCCCCCCGGGACAAAATGTCAGTAAGTAACACTCTCTTTCATGGAGTGTATAGTAGAGTTTTGTATTCTCATGCGCATATGCTTTAAAATAACCAATATGATTGATAATATTACAATTGATATGAATTACCGTACAATATTTAATCGTTTTTTTTCCCTGAAAAATGTATTTCTTTTTTCTGTTCAGGTGATACATGGTAGAGCAAAAGCGGTCATGAGGCTTTTAGTAATCTGTATTGTATTTTGTGGACTATTTACGATATCCAAAGCAGGTCCAGGTATTAAGATTGAAAGTGCCATTTCAATTGCTACAAATCCGTTAACATATCATGTATGTCATCAAAATCATTATCAACATCATCATGATCATTATCACCATTACCACCATTGTCATCACCATCATTATGATGACCACCACCAACATGATTGTCATACCATCATGATCCTGAACATCATTAACATTATCGCCATTATTTAAAATAACGAGTTGGGTTAACTCACTATAAAGTGTCATCCTGAATGCATGATTAGCTCAATATAGTGAGGTGTATCTACTCAGCCTTTTTTGCACCATCACCATCACCATCACCATCACCATCACCATCACCATCACCATCACCATCACCACCACCATTCGCATCAAAATAACATATATATATGTTACAATAATTTACATTTGTCCTGATGTTATGTTTTACAGAGTATGACTTTGAAAACGGCATGGAGCGCTTCACCTTCAAACCAATGCACTCGCATGTTTACATCTCAAACCAATACTACAAAAGCGGCAACAAATCACTGCTATGGCGATGGGGCTACAAAACAAAAGGAGGTCCTTACGCCAAGCTTGTTATCAACCTGAGAAGGTCCCTCTACATAAAGGGCAAAGAGCTTGAAGAAGGAGGACTAAAACTCTGGATCTACAGGGAAAAAGTATTATTACGTCCACCTTCAAAAATGGAGATTGTATTCCAAGGAAATACCATCCACAAAAGAACATCGCCGACACTTGTTAATCTCGATTTTTTTGGATGGAGAAGTTTATGGATTGGATATAAGGAGTTTGGAGATGAGATAAAAAAACTCGGGAAAATTGTAAAAGTAAAGTTTTATATAAAAACTCTTCATTCGGATGATGTGTACTTCGATTTAGTACGCTTTGTGACGTCGTTAAAACAAGAAACACGTGACCCTGTTTTGAAAACGGTCGGCGGAAAGTCCAAAAGTGAAGATTCACCCGTAGGTGTCGACGAACAAGCTGAGCAGCGGTCCTTACGAAGAATTCATGCGCTAAATGTTCCTGCTGTGGACGCTAAAAATGCAAATTCCAAGCTGAAAGGAATTCACCGAATTCAGAATCGATTTGATAACTGGTACGCGAAGCTAGATGAGTCTCTCAGTGTTAAACCAGAACTAGACAATGCAATGTATGATTCTCCGTCGCAAGGACCTCCATTCCAGGTCTACAAGGACAAAAGATGGTTTACGTTGAGGGATGATATCAAGAGAGCGCATGCGCTTTACGAATTGATAGACTTCAACAATAAACGTCCTGAGTTGTTTCCCCTGAACTCAAAATACGGAGAAAACCACATCAATAATAGTACGAAAGGGAAGACAAAATTTGGGTTTGTTTTTGACAAAGTTCTGCTGCCGTTATCCCTCGATTATTACTTAATGGATCGCCAAGTTGAAGTTCGCGAGCTGGCTCGAAAGTATTGTACTAAACTTGAGTCAATTCGTTATAAGAACAGACTAGAAGCGACTATGGCAATAGCAGGGGACAGCCCATTGCTGATAAAATCTTTTCTGAAGGTCTTACATAACTACCAGAAGAACAACTCTTTGGGCTGTGTGACTTACAAAAACGGTCGCTTTAAGGAACCTGAGATTGTACTTCATCAATTTAACGACCAAGTCCGACTCAAGAGAATCGTCCGTCTGCTAGATTTCATCGAAGAACAGGGATGGTCCAAAGGAAGTGGACTTGGCTGGTTACACAAAGAATTAGATCAATCCGGATCGGGGATAATGCATTCGATTTTCCTACTGAGAAAAGGGTTGAATCAGAAAAAGTATAAGAAACGCTTAAATAAGCTGATTAAAACTATGAAATGGTACACAGATTTTAATGAGATTTTCCAGGAAGAAGGCAACTATGTATACGACGGAAGAACAGCGGAACGCATGAGCACGCTTCTCTTATATCGACTTATGATTATTCTTATAAACCCAAACACGAAAAAACAGGCTAAAGAACTGCAACATTTTCAGAAATGGTTTAAATCAACCCTTAAAGTTAACCAAGGACTTGGAGGGATCATAAAACCAGACTTTACAAGCTTCCACCATAACACTTTCTACGGGTCAAAATATGTTCCCCAGGCCTTCCACAATGCTGCTTTGGTGCAGTACCTCCTGGAAGGAACTAAATTTGCATTGGATGATAACTCGAAAGAAAATCTTCGGAAAGCACTGGGAGTGCTTCGTTTGTCTGCAGTGAAATATTCTACTCCTAATAGCATTGGTGGCGCTTATCCGGGTTATCATAGGGCAATTTTAGCAGATATTCTACCAGCGTATGCTTACATAAGCTTTGTTCAGCCTCCAGACAGTCCAACCTATGGAGCTTCTGGAAGAGATATGCTGTTGCGTTTACTAGATGGAAAGGAACCATCAGTAAATTCATATTTAAAAAATGGTTACGTACCTTTTGGGACCTACTACATGAATACAATAGGCTCCATAGATGTCTTACAGAGAGTTTCAACATTCAAGTGTACGAAGGAGTGTTCCGCCGAGAGCTCGCCTACTGGTCACTGGAGCAAAAACTTCGCAACTCTCTCAATCCATCGACGTAAGGACTGGTGTGTAACTGCGAAAGGCTTTAATCGTTACAACTATGACTTCGAGAACAACAAGACAAAAAACGTATACGGTGTGTTTGCGAGTTATGGAGCGCTACAGATTTCTAACAGCGAAGCTGCGTTGAAGGCGTACGATGTTGAAGAAGGGTGGGACTGGACAAGAGTCCCTGGTGCAACAACTATCAAACCTACAATGCTCAATAGATTTATTACAGAGAGTAGTGGATACTATAATCCTGGAAAATTCGCCGGTGGAATGGGATTCATTGGATCAAAAGGCACAAAACCAAGAAATGGAATTTTTTCAATAGTTTATAAAAACCCAAAGTATAAGGTAAAAGACTACGAATCAGCCTTAAAGTCCATGCAGTTTGAATTCAAAAAGTCGTACTTTTTCTACAACGATTTGATAGTCTGCGTCGGCAGCGATATAAAATTCAAGAACTCCGATGTCAAGCATTATTATGCGCAAACAACACTTTTCCAAGATAAACTAGTTGATCCTTTCAAGTCAAGCAGAATCTACATTAACGGTAAACCTAATGATTTAAGAGTGTTAATGAAGACTAAGACTTCATTCGGTGCAGTTGCGCAGCTGATCGACACAAATGGCAATATCTACCAAGTTAAGACACCTTCAGCTTTTGGCTTGAATGTTAGAATCTCTGACCAGGAGTCGATGACACAAGATGGTCGCAATTTCACCAAAGGGAGGTACGCAACTGCTTGGTTTAAGCATAAAAGCGAGAAAGGATTTGCAGATGAGGCGCTGCGATCTCGAAAACAGAGCAATGAAATGAAATATAGCAATGCAGATGAGAGAGAGCAAACAAATTTGCAATTGGCTGCAAATGAAGACAGGAGCAGGAAAGGATTTGCAGATGAGGCGCTGAAATCTAGAAAACAGAGCAATGAAATGAAATATGACAATGTAGATGCTAGAAAGCAAACTAATTTTGCTGCAAATGGAGATGAAAGCAGTGAGACTAATAGCAACAATATGAATGATGACATGGCAGATCATACAATGCAAACGAATTTGGCTGAAAATGAAGACAGTAATAGAGATGATACTAGTGAAAATATGAATGATGACAAGGCAGATCTCAAAATGCAAACGAATTGGGCTGCAAAGACAGAGGGAAACCGAAATGATACAAGTAGAAGTATGAATGGAAAAGGAGAAGGACCTGGTGATAACCAAGAAGAGAACAAATTTGCAGATAATTCAAATGATGGGCACAATACTCAAGGAGGAAATATTCCTCTCGGTCAAGATAAAAGCAGATTCAGTGACTCAAATAGTGAATTAATAAATGTTAAAAAAGATGAATATGACAACCGAGGTGGCAAGTTAAATACCAATCATACTATGGTTAAACAAGCAGACAATAATAATAATAATAGCCAGAGAGTCAAATTGGCTTCCAATGAAACTGCGGTCAAAGAAGCAGACGCCAATGTTGATGATCAAAGCCGCAAATTTTCTTCCAATGAAACTGCGGTCAAAATACCAGACGATAACGATGATGATAATAGAGGAACATTTGCTACTAATGGTACTACTGTCAAACAAGAGAAAGATGATGTCAATCAAATTGGAGGGCAGTTTACGAACAACGATACCAAGGTCGAACAACCAGAAAATCCTAATTATGATCAAAATAAAGGTGATATGAAGAATGTCACTACTAATGATAAAGGTGTCAAACATGAGGAAGATGGTGTCAATCAAATTGAAGGGAAGTTTGCGAACAACGATACCAATGTCGAACAACCAGAAGACTCTAATGATGATCAAAATAAAGAGGTTATGAATGATAAACGTGCAAAAAGTGTCAATATTAGTGTTATTGAAAATGACATATCATCCAACAATGTGACTATAAACCAAACAGAAATCCACGATAATGAAGAACAGCTGAATACCACTAACAATGATGCCAATTCCCAAGGTATTGTTCAAAACCCCGAAGAGTTTATCAATAATTCTACATTGGCGAGTCCAGACGAATCAGAAAATCAAGATCAAACCTACGATGGAAATATTATTGATGAGGATAAACATAGTTTTAGTATGGAAAACAATGGCGAAAGCGATGATGTTCAGGATGATAATGATGATGCTAATTATGATGAAAGTATGGTTGGTTTAGGCGATGAGGGTTTTTCGTTTGGAAATAAGGGAGCCTTTGGGAAAGAATTTTTGAATGGTAAACATCAAAACGGCGATGCTAATTATGATGAAGGTATGGTTGGTTTAGGTGACGAGGATTTTGTGTCTAGAAATAATAAACAATCTACCTTGAAAGAGAACACAAGTGCAGAGCGTAGTGAGCTTAGAAATGGAATTCCTAAAAACCTTAAAATGAATAGCAAACGCTCTATTGACATGTCATTGAAGGCAAATGGTATCAAGAGTATTCACAACTTTTTGAATATTTACAATAAGGTCTCAAAGATACCATTTGTGAAAAAACTACTTGAAAACTCAAAAGATAAACAGAGCAATTGCAAAAATAGTCGTGGCTCGAACTGTATCAAAGGAAAAAATAGAAAAATGAACAAAAGTTTAAATGTAAATACAGCGAAGATGACTCATGGCAAATGTAAAGACAATACGGATGCAAGGTGCTCTAACGTGAAAACCACAAGAAGGCAATGCAAAGATAATGCTGATTTAAAGTGCGCTGAAGAAACTTCGAGCGAGAATAACTTAAGCAACAGTAAATCTAATCCAAGAAGAGGCGAAACGAGGATTGATGATAGTCAGACAAAAACAGAAACGCTATCAACAGGAGGAGATTCTTACGAATACGCCATCCTTGTCAAAAACGGCAATCCCCTCCTACTCGCTGGCTACAACGTGGTAGTAGGAAAAGGCAACATGCATATGGTCGAATTCAGTGTACTACCAGATATCCCTCCAATAAATAAAGTCTATGCATATTCAGTGTTTGAGCAAGGTGGTGCAACAATGACTGCTGGGCCGGTCATAAGTGTTAGCGCAGCGTGCCTAATGATGGCTGAAGTCAGTACGCTTCCATCGACACCGGCTACACCCACACAACTGTATCTCTCCATAAACAATCCCAATATAGAATACGAGAGAGATCCCGGTAGCGATAAGAGATGCACTAAGAGCTACAAAACTGATATCAAGGATATTTTCAGTCCAAAGAACGTTGACGAGTTAAGCGAAAAGATGAAATTCTGCACCAAGCCCAAGAAGGTAGCGGATATAACCGTAGCGCTTGATATCAAAATCCCGCCAGACAAATTGGTGATATCGATAGTGAAGATTATGGTTGAAGGTGAAATAGCGGGCAGCACGTATGCAATGCTCGATTCTGCGGACATTACTAAAGTGATATTTTCTAATTTGATAAATGGGCTAACAACAGAAGTTTACATCATGTATTTTCCACG